>MDKH01154030.1:0-68753 GCA_005239495.1 Nicotiana undulata
TAGCGGGTTCAACGTTAGACGCAGTCATGGCCCGAAGGTGGGATTTTTGGGTCGTGACAACAACGTTACAGATGACGCCCTAAGACTAAGGGTATTCAAGTACTCACTAGCTGGAGAGGCAAGGAAATGGATCCAAAATCTACCACCTCATTCCATTCACTCTTGGCCTGAACTCGTCTGAGCTTTCCTAGCTAAATGGTTCCCACAAATCAAGAAGTCTGAGCTTAGATATAAAATTTCTTCTTCAAGCAACTACCGGGGGAGCACCTACATGCGGCATGGGATCGATTCAAGCTATATCCAGTAGGGTCGCAAAATCATGGGTTTCCGGACATAATCTTGTTGGAGAAGTTTTACATGGGCTTGGATCCGTTGAACCAATCCATATAAAAAAATGTAGCCGATAGATCTTTTATGGACAAAACATTTACAAGGGTCACACAAATTCTTTACAAGATGGCGGAGCATAATCAAGCTTGGCACTCGGAAGACACCACATGTGGAATTGTATATGGTACTCCCTCCTTGACGAACATGATTAAGGAGAACCAAGAGACAGATCAAGTAATTGCCGGGCTTGCTAACAACATCAATGTGTTGACCAAGATGTTCACTAAAAACCAAACAAAAAAGGTGAATGATGTGGAAGATGTGCAACCCTTGTCAAATGAAGATTGTGAGGAAGCAATTATGTCAACAACTCCCAAGGGGGTTACCAAAGACAACCCTACCATGGTCCCGGATAACAAAACCAATGGAGGTCTAACCCACAAGGGAAAGGCCATCAACAGTGGCAAAATAATCAAGGTGGTTCAAGTCAAGGTAATTGGAGTAACAACAACAAAAACTATTCAAACCAGAGTTCAAACCCCTATGTTCCACCAAAGGGAAAATACTCTAACTCTTCGCATTGGAAGTAAAGTTCTTCAAAAGAGTCCAAATTGGATAACATTCTTGAAAGAGTATTGCACAATCAAGAAAGAAATGACACTTCAATGAAGAACATGGCCGAACTTGTGGTATAGCACACCACACCCATACAAAATATAGAAATGCAAATGAGATATCTATCAAGAGAGAAAAATCCGAATCAAAAGGCTCCCAAGTGACAATTGCAAACCCAAAGGTAATGGGAGTGGTCCAACTTCTCATTGTATGTAAATCACAACTCGAAGCGGGAAAATACTTCAAGGAGAGAATGAGAAAATGGTTGAAGTGGAAGATCTTGAACAAGATGTTGAGGCAGAAGTTGAGGTGCCAATTGTTGTTGAAGTTGAAAAGCTACCAAAAGAAGTGAAAGTCCAAGAAGTGAACCGTGAAGAAGTCAAGGAAAAGGTAAAAGAGGCACCAAAATCTCTAGCACCAATTCCAAGACCTCCCCCTCCTTTCCCTCAAAGACTTGCTAGGATGGTTGATGATAGCAAACTCGAGAAATTCTATGACATTCTCAAGCAATTATCGGTGAACATTCTATTCATGGAATCATTTAAAGAGATGTTGGGTTATGCAAAATACTTGAAGGCCTTGATCACCAAGAAGAGAACCACCAAGAATGAATCGGTGAATATGACTCACCGGGTTAGTTCCATCATTGCAACAACTACCGTTCAAAAGAAAGAAAACCCGGGAGCCTTTACCATTCCATGCACTATTGGGCTGCGAGAGTTTGCAAGAGCTCGTTGTGATAATGGGTCTAGCATCAACTTGATTGATCTTTCTATTTACAAGCAAGCAGGGTTAGGTATGACGAGGCCTACAAGTATGAGGTTGAAAATGGACGATCGTTCAATCAAGAGACCGGTGGGGATCGTTGATGATGTCCTTGTGAAAGGGGGAAAGTTCCTCTTTCCCGCCGATTTTGTAATCCTTGACTGTGCCGTTGATAAAGAATTCCCTATCATCTTGGGGAGACCATTCCTTGCTACCGGAAGAGCACTTATGGATTCAGAACAAAATGAGATCAAGTTTCGATTTAATGATGAAAAGGTCACCTTTCAAGTGAATAAGGGTATGAAGTTGCCACATGCATATGAAAGCATCTCAGTCATTGATGTTATTGATAAGGTAGAAGACGCAATTGTGATGAAGATGGAAGGAGCATGCCTTGGTGAGGCTTTGGCGGCTAAATTGGTCAATTTTGATGGTGAGGACATGGAGGGGTACATGGAATCGGTGAATGCATTAGAAGGACATGGGTCATACACTTATGCACCAAAGAAACTTTCTCTTGACTTAGAGCATAGAGTCACTCCCCCAACCCTTCAATTATTGTGCCGCCACAACTTGAGCTCAATCCACTTCCACCGCACTTAACTTATAAATTTCTTATCTCTAATGACACTTTACAGGTAATAGTTTCTTCTTTGTTGAATGAGGTGCAGGTAGATCATTTGCTGAATGTCCTATGGGAGCACCGACATGCCATTGGGTGGACAATAACATACATCCACGAGATTCCCTCCAGAATTTGTGAGCACAAGATACAATTGGAGCAAGAGAGAAAACCTAGCGTGGAGCATCAAAGAAGGTTAAACCCTTCCATGCAAGAGGTGGTGAAGAAAGAAATCATCAAGTGGTTAGATGTCGGGGTAGTCTACCCATTGCTGATAGTTCTTGGGTGAGCCCGGTGCAATGTGTGCCAAAGAAAGGAGGCATGACCGTGATTCAAAATGACAAAAATGAGCTCATCCCAACGAGAAATTTGACTAGATGGAGAGTTTGCATGGATTACCGGAAGCTCAATAGTGCTACTTGCAAAGAAAATTTCCCTATGCCTTTTATTGATCAAATAGTTGATCGGCTAGCGGGAAGGTCATTCTATTGCTTCTTGGATGGATATTCCGGCTATAACCAAATCAATATCTCCTCGGAATATCAAGAGAAGACAACATTCACATGCCCATATGAGACTTTTTCCTTTAGCAGTATGCCATTTGGGCTATACAACGCCCCGACTACCTTTCAACAGTGCATGATGTCAATCTTCTCAGACATGGTGGAAGATTTATTAGAGGTGTTTATGAACGACTTCTCTATAGTGGCTTATTCCTTTGAGCATTTTCTTGACAACCTTAGACAAGTTCTCAAAATATGTGAAAAAACAAACCTTGTGCTAAACTGGGAGAAGTGCCACTTCATGGTGGACGAGGGCATTGTTTTGGGCCACAAAATTTCCAAACAAGGCATAGAGGTGACCGAGAAAATATCCAAATCATTTCCAAGATTCCTCCACCCACTTCAGTAAAAGGTGTCCGAAGCTTTTTGGGGCACGCCGACTTCCATAGGCGTTTTATCAAGGACTTCTCAAAAAATGCAAATCCCATGTGCAAACTCCTTTAAAAAGATGCGAAGTTTGTATTTGATGAGAATTGTCTCAAAGCTTTTGAGGAATTGAAAGAAAATCTCACAACGACACCTATTATTGTCACACCCAATTGGTCCCTTCCATTTGAACTCATGTGTGACGCTAGTGGTGTAACTATTGGGTGTTACACCCCATGTTTTCGTACGTGAGAGTACATCTTAAGTCAATTGATGTAAGCTCAAAAATAAGATTATATTTGATGGATTATAAATTAATTTAATCATGTAACATTGGAGGTTACAAATATTTAAGATAATGAATAACGAGTACCAAGAGGGTTGGAAAGCTTAGAAGCTAAACCAATTGAAGAAAATACGTTTTGTCGAAAGTAGACAAGTTTAGAATATTATAACATGTACTTTAGGGTGATACTGTGGTTCATTACATGATAAAGAGTTTATTATATGAGTTATGTTTGTCGTATGATAGTCGTGTGCTATGTTTTGAACTCAAGCAAGTTGTGGAACAAAAGTTGGAATAGGTCTTCACAAGTTACATTCATAAATTTGTTGAAACTTAGGTCAAATGTATCTGAGATTTTCTCCCAATTTAATTTGAATTAGGGTATTATATACAAACCAAATTGAAGATCTATGAGTCTAGTTTCCAACGCATTAAACCTTTCATCAATACGACATAGGAGTAGAGAGATATTTGCCGTTTCGCGAGACTGCGCATACATCATAAGTGACAAGTAGGTGGATCACTATAGCTTTTTGAGAAATACATTTTATGTGTTATATTAGGTCTATTGGGACATATTATATACCAAATTGAAGGTCTTGTAATTTAGTTTCCAACTCTCTTAACCGTTTGTTCATACGACATCGGGATAAAAAGATATAAGCGTCGGAAGATGGACCAATCCTAGGGTGCCAAGCTAGCACCTCTTTGACTTTTCCAAAGTTGATATATATAAGTCTTAGGTAGTCTTTATCTTTGTTTTTCAGCATTAAAAGACCAGAGAACACCCATAAACATATCCCTAATCTCTATTCTAGGGTTTCAAAGAAGATTACCATCCCAGGCATGAAATCGAGAAGTGATAACATTAAAACGATCCCTACGACGTAAGTGTATTACACCGCCTCTCCTTTTTCTTTGTAGTTAGAGTTTTGGAAGGTACTTCATAGTTAATAAACTTATAATATCTGTATTTATGTTTTTAACTATCAAGGAAGGTTGATAAATGTGTTCCCTAATAATTAGAACTCACGGGACGGTGATCGGAAGCCGTGAGTTCGAGTTATTTGACTTGTAGCGGACTGTTTTGTGTTGTTGTTGGGATGCATGTTTTACTACTATTTTGTGGAGTTTTGGAGGAGGAAGGGTGTGGAGAAACACCATATAGATGTAGGGTTTTGGGCTGGTCGTTTTGTGTTAACAGTTCCGGGTCGTTTGACACGACTACAATGGTCGTCTTATGTATGAAGTGATTAGGTTGTGTGTGGACTGTTTTGGGAGGCTCAATATGATTATTATTGATTTTGTTTTGGGTTATTGGTGATTGTTTTGAATTGTGTGAAGTCATATATATAGGGTAGGTGCTTTCCGTTTCATTGTAAAATAGGTTGTGGCCGATACATAATAGTTATGACGCTTAAAGGATAACGATAATGTCTTTTATCTTATTGTAGATTAAGGAGTTGTGACATTTGCATAGCTTGAGGTTGGGGAAGTATATACAAGGTATGTGAGGCTATCTCTTTCTTTAGTTTGCACAACTCCGATTGTACATAATACAATGAACGAGCTTCCAAATATACTCTACTCTTAGAAGCCAGCAATACGATTATTGTTTCCCTTCTTATGGAACAATTGATGTTGAGGTTGCTCCTATTATTATTATGTTATCAATGTTGTTGGTACTTCCTGATTCTTATAAGATTCTTGATGAAGAGTTAATCCTAATAATGTGTACGGAGAATATCAACCTTACGTCACTCCGAAAGGTTCAGAATATGATTCCAATGAGTCCTACATGCATCATATATATATGTAGCTATTTTACTCTACCGAGCCGCGCTATAGTCGGCCGGGTATGGCACCTATTGTGCAACCACTGATCAGTTGGGTTTACCGAGCTCCACGTGGCTGGGTACGATATGATGATGATGATGCCCAGAGATGCAGATGTTTTAAAGGTTTATGTATATATATGTATGTATCACACATTTCATGTCAGTAGCCCTCAGAGGTACTCATATGTTACAGGTTGTATATTCTTTATCCTCGTTTACATTACTGTTCTTACTTATGCTTTCCTACCTTACATACTCAGTACTTTATTCGTATTGACATCCTTTTTATTTGTGGACACTGCATGTCGTGCTACAGGTCTGATAGACAGGTAGACGTAGCTCCCCCACCACAATAGGCTTTCTAGTTCAGCGGTTATAGGCGAGATCCCTTCTCCGAACTTGTCGTGGTCTTGGTATGCATTTTTGTTATAGATATTCTGGGTATGTCAGGGCCCTGTTCCAGCTATGTTGCATTACGTATGCTCCTTTAGAGGCTTATAGACAGGTGTTGGCTTATGTATAGTTTGGTATGCCTTGTCGGATGATTTTTGTTTTATGGTCTTTCATGGAAGCGTGGTAGCTCCTAACTTACATGTAGTTTCTTGGAAGTCTTGTTATCCCATGTTATGCATGTTCATTCCATTATCTTTCATTATTTGGTGTTCATAATCCATATCTACCACTTATATTGATCTCGTCGGCCCTTAAAGATAATAAGAAGTTTAGATAAAATGTACGTTGGTGCTCGAAAAGTATGGCCCCGGTGCTAGTCACGATCCTCCAGTTTGGGTCGTGACAAACTTGGTATCAGAGCCGGTCTGTCCTAGGGGTTGTCTATGAGCCGTGTCTAGTAGAGTCTTGTTTATGGGCGTGTTGTGCACCACACTTGTAAGCAAGAGGCTAAGGGCATTTAGGACTGTTACTCTTTATTCTTACTCTAGATAGTGTGGTAGAGCTTAGTTATAAGAATTCAAACTTCTAAATTCTACTTTATTCGTAATACAATGATACCTCATCCAAAAAGACGGTTGGTAAGAGATTGCATGTGGCTGTGAAAGAGTTGAGTCAGAGGAACTCGATCTTTCATGATTCCTATGATGAGTAAATGTAAGGTCTTCAACAGATTATGTGTGTACTAAGATGGGTAAGCCTCTTGATAAGGAGACTTAAGGCAAAGAATATATTTTCACCCCTATGGTGAAAGGCAATGAGAGATTCAGAAGATAGATACAAGTTTAAACAAGAAAAAGAAGCAAGATGAAAAAGGGTACGAGGCGCCAAGTTAATGAAGATTGTCAGTATTTACGATTCAAGCAGAGAAATATAAGCATTTTGAATTACCTTCAATTGTAACAGAGGTATGTACAATTGGCCACACCCGTATCAGTTATGCTCCATGGGAGCCAACATATATAGTTAATAGAATGACGGGATATCAGGATCCAGTTAGGGTTAAAGTAACCCAAAAGTGGTGGATGATTATTATTATTAGCTAACATTTCCGAAGGATAGTGCAAACGTGGTAATATATCTCCTTGCGAGACATCCAGATGGTGCATTGTATAATAGAACAGTCAGATATGAATACTAACATGATCAAAAATTTCAGAATATAGGCAGTGGAATCCTTGAAGGGTTAAATATTTGCCTTAGTATTACTCTAGCCCCTAGTAACCAAAAAAAGAGAGGAGAATGTTAGGCATCCCGAAGAGCCAGTGAGATGAAGCAGGGGGAGCTAAAAGTGAAAGAACGTTTTGTTGAGGTCTTCATAATAAGGTGATAGACAGAAATATTAGCAGGAGAATAAGAAGAGAGTAAATGAAGCATTATGAGTAAGATGTGATAAATGAGTGATAACGGTAAATCAAAATATGACAGGATGACAGAGTCTATAGTCAAGTGAAAAAAAAACAAGAGGAGACATGCGTTGAGACAATAAAAGTATAAGCCCTAAAGTCATATTCCATTTCGAGAAATTAGTTGCTATAGTCCAACGTGATTACCATAAGGAAAAGTTAGACCCCCCGAGTAATAGAAATTAGTATGGGATAGTAAACAAGAAAAAAAAATCGAACATGAATTAGGGACATAAGGATTTGATAATAGTCGGCATCGTGAGAATTTCATAGATCGCGTTCCGACAATAATATAATGGACAACAAAAGAATAACCTTTAAAGGTCATTCACGAAGATGCTTCCCTAAAGCAAGCACTATGAGAAGAGTTAAGCTTAAGGGACTAGATGTGCCAGTTACACCAGGTGTCACCTTTGTGCATACGAAATTCAATTATCCCTGGTGTTGAAGGGTTACCGCAAGGCGAGTAATATGTGTGTGAAGATGTGAAAAAAAAAGCCAAAAAAATAAGCGGTAACTATCGTATGGTAAATGAAGAAAGCGATAAAAAGGTGAAAGGAATGAGATTGCATTTATTCATATCTTACAGATATAATATGACTCCAGAACATTATGCAAGCATGACGCCGGGGAGAATCAATAAGGGTTTCGAACTCGATGATATTGATAAATAAGTGTGAATGAAAACTTGATACATAAGGACCCATACGAGAGGTAAGTTAAGACAAATGACATAACCCAATAGGCGTTACATAAAATATAGATATGAGAGTGGACCAACGGGTAGTCTGTAGTTGATTCAGGAAGAGCCTAGCTATGGCTATATAGGAGGATACAGACAAATCAGTAGATCATGCAAGATAAACGTAGTGAAACCCAGCATAAGAAATTCAGTCTCTTAGATATGACATCATAATCCTCGAGAAATATTCAGACAGGAGTTGGGGTAGTAGAAGGTACAATGTAAGTGTTACGGAAATAAAAGAGAGTGCCACAAGGGAGACAACTGAAATTTCAATTCAGAAGCAACCCTGCGAGCACAAGGGCACAAAGGTAAGTAGCTAAGGATAATGATAGGCGAGTAAGAACATCAGAAATACTGTGGGGTATACAATGTAATAAGCTCGCGGATTTACAAGAGTCGGAGGGTATCCACTATGTAGTACAACGAAAGACTAGCTGAGGAAATAAGGAAGCAGGCTTCAACATAAGCATAGTTACCTAAAGAAGAAATGGTCTTGTAACAGCAGTCTCACTATAATGTTGTATGCACTACATAAGAAAGTGGCACCTATCGTGGATAATGAACGGGAAGAAGGAAAAAAAAATCAAAAGTTGATAGTTGAGATCATATGAGTTATAGGGAACTCCCCTATTCGTGAGCACTAAGATAAGTCAAGTATCAATGCAGCAAGTGACAGAACGACTTGGAAAAGTAATTGCTTACATTTAAAGACAACTGAGAAGGCATGAAAGGAAATCTATGGTGCTAGCATGTTAAAAGGAAGGGTGCGAATAGTATAAACAGATATGCGTAGGTCGCAAGCTAATGTATAGTACAACAACAAGGTTTTAGCTAGACAGGAGTAAGGATAAGAAAAAGGTGGGTTAGAAGGTGACGACAATAGGTAAGTCCTCGGGATTAAACCCATTACAAAAAGAGAGCTGATGGTTTCCATAAAGTTATAAAAAGCTCAGTATAGCATGGGTGAACTCGAATGAGTTTAAAACTAGGAGCATTTAGAAGAGATAGAATGCTACCCTGGTAGTAAAGTAAGGGAGTAATTGTGATAAATGATAAGAGGATGACGTTTAGGCCTTTGATTGAGTAATGATTTTGAGAACAAGGATTTCATGAACTGCACGGGATTAGAATACCCCCATAGGATGAATCACCTTGGGATGCTATGAAATACAGTTATTGGAGTATAGTATCGTCCCTAGGTGGATCGGGATAATCACTTCAGATATTCCCCGATGAGACGTGAGCTCTAGTGACGATATATTACATAAGATGTTTCAAGTTATCAATGGTAGATTATAGATCAACATTAAGGTGAATCAACAATAGATGGATGAAAGTTACAAATATGAGATGAGATTAGGTATTCATTTAATAGTAATAAGAAATCATTAAATGGCTTAGATTTATACATATAAGATAAGCAACGAGAGAATAACCTAGAGTTGGGTAGCAGACCTTGATAATAATAAACTGAAGTAAGAGTTATAGTACAGTATGACCTAACTAGTTGTGGTAAAGCCATAAGCATAGATAACTGAGGCCATGAAGCAAGATATAACAATAGTTGTAAGTTCAACAAAGTACCAATCAAAGAACTTTAGTACACCTATAGATTCCCAAAAGGACAGCTTGTCATAGTACTATATATGTTCACAAAGTGAATCCTAAAGATTGGTTAATAGCTAACAAGAACAAAAAGGAGATAAGAGTCACATTTGCACACATTCAAGGTTAGAATCGTCCGGGCTGCATGAAAGAAGGTAGAAACAGTGACGAGATTGGAAGCATTTTGACCACAAGTCATGGAGTGAGAAAGAGGCCTAAAGAGGGGGATGCCCTAGCCTTTGGATTTATTCACAGAACAACTCCCTAGATGGAAAAGACAATATTAAAGTATTCGTAAGAGTTATTGCTTAAGATACGGATAAGTGCATTAGCCAACATTCGAGGATGAATGTTCCAAAGGGGGGAATGATGTTACACCCCATGTTTTCGTACGTGAGAGTACATCGTAAGTCAATTGATGTAAGCTCAAAAATAAGATTATATTTGATGAAATATAAAGTAAGTTAATCATGTAACATTGGAGGTTACAAATATTTAAGATCATGAATAACGAGTACCAAGAGGGTTGGAAAGCTTAGAATCTAAACCAATTGAAGAAAATAAGTTTCGTCGAAAGTAGACAAGTTTAGAATGTTATAACATGTACTTTAGGATGAGACTGTGGTTTATTACATGATAAGGAGGTTATTATATGAGTTATGTTTGTCGTATGATAGTTGTGTGCTATGTTTTGAAATCAAGCAAGTTGTGGAACAAAAGTTGGAATAGGTCTTCACAAGTTACATTCATAAATTTGTTGAAACTTAGGTCAAATGTATCTGAGATTTTCTCCCAATTTAATTTGAATTAGGGGATGATCTACCAACCACATTGAATATCTACAAGTATGATTTCCAAATCATTAAACCGTTCATCAATATGACATAGGAGTAGAGAGATATTTGCAGTTTCACGAGACTGCGCAGACATCATAAGTGACAAGTAGGTGGATCACTAGAGATTTTTGAGAAATACATTTCATGTTTTATATGAGGTCTTATTTGCACAAATTCTATACCAAATTGAAGGTCTTGTAATGTAGTTTCCAACTCTCTTAACCTTTTATTTATACTTCATCGGAATAAAAAGATATAAGGGCTCGGAAGATGAACCAATCCTAGGGTGCCAAGCTAGCACCTCTTTGACTTTTCCAAAGTTGATATATATAAGTCTTAGGTAGGATTTCTCTTTATTTTTCAGCATGACAAGACCATATAACACCCATAAAAATATCCCTAATCTCTCTTCTAGGGTTTCAAAGAATATTACCATCCCGGGCATGAAATCGGGAAGTGATAACATTAAAACGATCCCTACGACGTAAGTTTCATTATACCGCCTCTCCTTTTCTTTGTAGTTAGAGTTTTGGAAGGTACTTCATAGTTAAGAAACTTATAATATCTGAATTTATGTTTTTAAATATCAAGTAAGGTTGATAAATGTTTTCCCTAATAGTTAGAACTCACGGGACGGTGATCAGAAGCCGTGAGTTCGAGTTATTTGACTTGTAGCGGACTGTTTTGTGTTGCTGTTAGGCTGCGTGTTTTACTACTGTTTTGTGGAGTTTTGGAGGAGGAAGGGTGTGGATAAACACCATATAGATGTAGGGTTGTGGTCTGGTCGTTTGGTGTTAACATTTTCGGGTCATTTGACACGACTACGGTGGTCGTCTTATGTATGAAGTGATTAGGTTGTGTGTGGACTGTTTTGGGAGGCTCAATATGATTATTATTGATGTTTTTTTGGAATTTTGGTGATTTTTTTGACTTGTATGAAGTCATATATATAGGGGAGGTGCTTTCCGTTTCATTGTAAAATAGGTTGTGGTCGATACATAATAGTTATGACGCTTAAAGGATAACAATAGTGTCTTTTCTCTTATTGTAGATTAAGGAGTTGTGACATTTGCGTAGCTTGAGGTTGGGGAAATATATACAAGGTATGTGAGGATATATCTTTCTTTCTTTTTCACAACTCTGATTGTACATAATGCAATGAACGAGCTTCCAAATATACTCTACTCTTAGAAGCTAGCAATACGTACATTGTTTCCCTTCTTATGGAACAATTGATGTAGAGGTTTCTCCTCTTATTCTTATGTTATCAATGTTGTTGGTATTTCTTGATTCTTATAAGATTCTTGATGAAGCATTAATCCTAATAATGTGTACGGAGAATATCGACCTTACGTCACTCCAAAAGGTTCAGAATATGATTCCAATGAGTACTACATGCATCATATATATATGTAGCTATTTTACTCTACCGAGCCGCGCTATAGTCGGCCGAGTATGGCACCTATTGTGCAACCACTGATCAGTTGGGTTTACCGAGTTCCACGTGACCGGGTACGATATGATGATGCCCACAGAGGCGGATGTTTTAAAGGTTTATGTATATATATGTATGTATCACACATTTCATGTAAGTAGTCCTCAGAGGTACTCATATGTTACAAGTTGTATATTCTTTATCCCCGTTTACATTACTGTTCTTACTTATGCTTTCCTACCTTACATACTCAGTACTTTATTCGTACTGACGTCCTTTTTATTTATGGACGCTGCATGTCATGCTGCATGTCCTGATAGACATGTAGACGTAGCTCCCCCACCACAATAGGCTTTCCAGTTCAGCGGTTATAGGCGAGATCCTTTCTCAGGACTTGCCGTGGTCTTGGTATGCATTTTTGTTATAGATATTATGGGTATGTCGGGGCCCTGTTCCAGCTATGTTGCATTACTTATGCTCCTTTAGAGGCTCATAGACAGGTGTCGGCTTATGTATAGTTTTTTATGCCTTGTCGGATGATTTTTGTTGTATGGTCTTTCATGGAAGCGTGGTAGCTCCTAACTTACATGTAGTTTCTTGGAAGTCTTGTTATCCCATGTTATGCATGTTCATTCCATTATATTTCATTGTTTGGTGTTCATAGTCCATATCTACGACTTATATTGATCTCGTCGGCCTTAAAGATAATAAGAAGGTTAGATAAAATGTACGTTGGTGCTCGGCAAGTATGGCCCTGGTGCTAGTCATGATCCTCCAGTTTGGGTCGTGACATTGGGGCGGTGCTTGGTCAACGACATAACAAAATCTTTCACCCTGTATAGTATGAAAGCAAGACACTCAATGGAGCTCAAATGAAGTACACTGTGATTGAGCAAGAACTTTTTGCCATTGTCTATGCTTTTGAAAATTCTAGCGTATTCATTAGGGTCCAAAGTGATAGTTTACACAGATCATCCTGCTCTCCGCTATCTTATGGCGAAGAAGGATGCCAAAACACTATTGATTTGGTGGCTCCTTTTCTTGCAAGAGTTTGAATTTGAAGTTAAGGATCAGAAAGGGATAGAAAATCAAGTTGGGATCACCTATCTAGGCTTGA
This sequence comes from Nicotiana undulata, assembly GCA_005239495.1. Classification (NCBI taxonomy): domain Eukaryota; kingdom Viridiplantae; phylum Streptophyta; class Magnoliopsida; order Solanales; family Solanaceae; genus Nicotiana; species Nicotiana undulata. Next base: position 12,980 of record MDKH01154030.1, read on the forward strand.
AGAAGCAGGGAGACCAAAAGAAGACCTTGAAATACATGATGCCTTTCCAGATGAGCACATCTTGGCATTGTCTATGACCTTCGCTCCTTGGTATGCCTACATCTCTAACTTTTTGGTTAGTGACCTTGTTCCCGATGGGTTGGAAGCTTATCAAAAGAAAAAGTTCTTGCGGGAGTGTAGGCAATACTATTGGGAGGAACCCTTTTTGTTCCGTATTTGTGCCGACAACATCATTCGGCGATGTGTTCCGGAAGATGAGTTAATGACAATTCTCAAAGCATGCTATGACTCCCCGGTTAGAGACCATTATGGAGGAAACCGGACAAAGGCAAAAGTGCTTGAATGTGGCTACTATTGGCCATCGTTCTACCAAGACGCAAATCAAATGGTAAAGGCATGCGATCAATGTCGAAGACAAGGGTCAATATCTAAAAGACATGAGATGCCTCTGAATTTTGTAATGGAGGTCGAGATCTTTGATGTGTGGGGGATAGACTTCATGGGATCCTTCGTGAGCTCTTATGGCATGATATATATCTTGGTGGCTGTGGAATACGTCTCCAAATGGGTCGAGGCAAGAAGTGTGATCGCATTCTTGAAGAAGAACATATTTATATAGTTTGGAATCCCCAGAGCCATCCTTAGTGATGGTGGTTCTCACTTTTGCAACAAGTCTTTCACGGGGATGCTCGAAAAGTATGGCGTAAAGCACAAGGTGGCCACACCTTATCATCCTTAGTCGAGTGCTCGGGTTGAAGTTTCCAACAGGGAGATCAAAAATATCCTAGCAAAAACTGTCAATGCAAATAAGACTGACTGGTCAAGGAAACTGGATGATGCGTTTTGGGCATATCATACAACATTTAAGACTCCCATTGGCACCTCACCGTACCTGTTGGTTTTTGGTGAGGCGTGCCACTTGCTAGTGGAGATTGAACACAAAGCCATGTGGGCTTTGAAAAATTTGAATCTTGACTGGGCCGAAGCTGCTAACTTTAGAATGAACAACTCAATGAGATGGAAGAATTCCGTCTCCATGCCTATGAGAGTGCAACCATTTATAAGGAGAGAATGAAGTATGTTCATTACAAGAAGATCTTGAAGAGGGAATTCAAATCCGGTGACTTGGTCTTACTCTTCAACTCAAGACTCAAGTTATTTCCGGGAAAACTCAAATCCAAGTGCTCTGGCCCGCTCAAAGTTGTGAATGTGTCCCGTTATGGTGCTATTGAATTGGAGTCGGAGGATGGGACTCGAACTTTCAAAGTAAATGGTCAACGGAGACACTTGGGAGAACAATTTTCTCTCAAGGATAGTCCTACACCAACCCCACCACTGAGTAGCCCAAATGGGATCAACACCGTCGTCCCGCGACGTTAAACCAAGCGCTTCTTGGGAGGCAACCCATGTGTGGTAACACTCTTTTGTTAAATCGAGTTCAACTCTGGAATCGTAGATTGTATTCAATTGGTTATCAAGCAATTAAATAATTAAACGCAACATCGAATAAATAAACTAATATAATAAACTAAAAAATCAAAATCAATATCCAAATAACAATAGTCATGAAAGAACCACAACCCTAGAATGTGAAGTTTAGCTCCACATAGACATGGTAGAAAAACAACAAATCATACAAAGAAAAATAAGAACTAATAATTTTGGTGGAAGAAAAGATGAAACCCGGCCTCCTCAACGGCGGCTCTGTGCTCCTCCTTGGTCAAACGTTTGTCCAAAGTCACAAAAATAACTTTTTTACATGTATTTATACCAAGTAGGGTCAGGCCCAGACGAAAACACCTTCTCCCACACGTATAGGAAAATAACTCTGTAAATATTGCACAGGTGTGCCGCATGGGCGACGCGCCATGTAGGGTGGTAGTGGACTTTATCAGGAACCTTTCAATTTCGAGGTAGGAGCAAAATAGGCAGCCTCAGCGCGCTGCGCATCATCCCACGTGCCACGGCTGTGGGAAATTGGAAAAATATAAAAAATAAAAGTTGTAGCCCTTTTAAATTTCTTTCCAAAGATATATTGTGAAGCCCAAATGGATTTCTGAGTAAAACGTTATGTGCATTTTACTGGACAATGCGCAGTATGCATGCTCGATTCTTCGTTCGTTCTTAAGGTGCACTATCATCAGTTGATCACCGAACACGATCCCAACTTACTCCTTGGGATATTACTCAGACTTCAAAGCTCCAGAATAGCTTGAATTCATTCCATAACATCTACATGGATGGGAATCAGTCCTACAATGCATAAAACACAATTGATGCAAAACACTAGCGATTAAAGCTCAAACTCAATTAAAGTGCAGTAAAATAGAGTGTTACAAGCGATTAAAATACGTAATTATAGCCTATCATCAATACCCCACACTCAAACCATTGCTCATCCTCGAGCAATCAAACTACACTTTATTTAAAACAATTCTCTTAACTCATCACACAAAGAATATTTAAAATAGACTAAGCACAATAGTGTAACATCTTCACCTCAAGATTTGACTCACAAGTACCACGCCTTATTCACAACTCATTCACTTACTCTAACATAGAGGTCAATGACATTACCTTCCCTTCGTGAATCAAGTGCCCTCACACAACAAATGAGAGTAGTTCCACACACAATAGAAATTAATACAATTAGGAGCTCAAGATAGAAAGAATTCACTCACTCTGAGAAACAACATTCATATGCCACAAAGATGAACTATAGGCTTGCCCGTAGTGTACTACTCTACTAATTGAGCTAATTTATTCTAGGACCAAGTAGGACTTTAATTGGTTGTAATGTAGGCTGCGGGACATGTATGATACATTTGGATTTAAGAGTGACTACACCTCCCTAAGCACTTTAATACATACACTTTAACATTTAAAATCCCACACTTGTGTCAAATCATAACTCCATATTCACATCAATGTATATTAACTCCATAGTTCGTTAAGCACAATTACGTCAAGTGTCACCACTATCAAGGAATATTTTTCACAATAATACAACTATTTTTTCTTTCTTTCTATCTCAATTCAAGTGACTTTTACTTTTTTAAAACAATTCACCTTTCTCCTTATTTCATTATTTCCACTCAAAATCCAAACCAACCGCCCCACACTTTAACTTTTACAAATTTCATAAGAATTCATGTGCTCATGTGAGGTGAAAAGGTTCAAATAGATGGTTAATTCAAACAAATGGGTAAGGCTTGTTATGTGGCTGCCAAAGAAACAGGATTACAGGCTCAAAGTGTTAACTACGATACATAACAATTAGGCGAGTAAAATATATATATCTGGCTTAACAAAGAAACACGTATATCACTTCCAAAGTGAACAAAACTACTATTTCTCTTTGCAAACACACGAGGCAAGTTCTAGACATTAAATGCAATGCACAGAATAACACAAAACTTTACACACACATGGCACATAACTCACTCAGGATTGGACTCATCAAGACACTCCAGTAAAAGCAGTTAATCAAAGTTAAGATCATACAATTTAAGGTATTTATACAACAGTCAAAAACTGAGCCTAAGCTTCACAACTAAAGTACTCACTATTTTCAAGGCGTAACAAAATCAGGAGATATTACTTCAATTCAAAACATAGCACAAGGTTTCCTACTTCTAACAAAATAAAAACTAAATACACCCGGTTCAAACAAAACCCTTGGAAAAGAACCGCGGCACAAAGAAAAACCAAGGGGGAATTACTGCACTACCTACAAAAAAAATCGTTTTGTCCTTTTTCTTTAGACTTAAATCCCTCAAGAAAACTGTCTAGGAAATTCATCGTCGGGAAAAGTCCAATTTTTCTACTTTTTTTTAGATTTTTCTTTTTCTTTTTTTAAATTAAGCTACTAAAACTACTACTACTATACTACACCATTAAGTCTACTAACTCTGTAAATAAAAATAAGAAGCTAGCTAATAATAAAAAGATAAGAAACTAATAATAAACTAATATAATACTATACAAAGCACACATAATCTTTCACCTCACACTTAAAAGAGTGTCGTGTCCCTAATGCACAAATAAAAGAAAAAATAACAAGGCAAGATAAGAAACTTCCTAAAAGGCCAAAGGCCGAAGCAATCACAGCTCACGAGATACTCAGACTTCCCCCATGTATGGTCCTTTGTGTGGGTACCCCACACTTAGTTCTAACCATCTGGATCGCTTTTGCGTATCTTATGGCCTTGCCTTATGTATTCATAATACTACAACATAAAATAACACTACAAATATAATAGAAAAATAAAATAAACCAAAAATAAACAAAAATAAAAAAGCAGTAAAGCAGGGTTGCCTCCCAACAATCGCCTAATTTAACGTCGTAGCACGACGTGAACCTCTTAAATATGAAAGTTGTAGCCCTTTTTAAATATCTTTCCAACGATATATTGTGGATCCCAAACAAATTTCTGAGTGAAAAGTTATGTGCATTTTACTGGACAATGCGAAATATGCATGCTCGATTCTTCGTTTCGTTCTTAAAGTGCACTATCATCTGTTGATCCCCGAACACGATCCCAACTTAATCCTTGGGATTTTACTCAGACTTCAAAGCTCCAGAATAGCTTATATTCATTCCATAACATCTACATAGATGAGAATCACTCCTACAAGGCATAAAACACACAATTAGTGCAAAACACTAGCGATTAAAGCTCAAACTCAATTAAAGTGCAGTAAATTAGAGCGTAACAAACGACTAAAATACACAATTATAGCCTATCATCACTTAGCCTCAAATTGGCATCTCTCTATGCCCTTCCACGACCACAACTACAACGCACTCACTTAATCTTCCCGAGTCTGAACTCGTCAACAAGACATGAGAATCTACTTCGTTCCACAAATGAAAACGTGAAAGACTACCTCAAACCACTCATAACTCTGTCGCGCCCCCTTTTTCCTCGTGGAATACGGGTTTCGACATTTTGGGGACAACTCGTTTCCTTTTGGGAATAGGGTACAAGAAGTTGAAGAGTCACCACCTAACAGATTAAGGTGCGTTAGTGTACGACCCGATCGGTCATTTTGTGTTCGAGGACCCCGTGCCCTTAAATGAGACTTCCCGTAGTTGCTTTTACTGATTTATAACTTGCGGGGATGATTGGTTCGAGGTTTGGAGGAGTTCGGGGTGGTATAGGAATACTTAGTTCCTTAAGGTTGGCCTTAAAGGCCAAGTTTGACTTCGGTCAACATTTTTAGTAAACAGCCTCAGAATCAAGATTTGAAGGTTCCGGTAGGTTCGTATGATTATTTTAGACTTGGGCGTATGTTCAGAACGGGTTTTGGATGACCGGGAGCGTTTCGGTGCAAAATAGTGAAATATGATTCCTTAAGTTCAAAATTTGAGCTTTGGAACGTGTTTTTGTGTTATCGAGGTCCGAACAGAATTCCGAGACCGGGAATAGTTTTGTTATGTCATTTATGACTTGCTCGCAAAATTTGGTGTCATTCCGGGTAGTATAGGTATGTTTCGACATGTGAAAGTGAATTTAAGAACTTGAAGTTTAAAGTTTGATTCAATTTGGTTTTGGGGTTGGATTTTTAGTTTCGTTGTTGTTTTTCGCGTTCCAAGAATTCGAGCGAGTCCATATCATGAAAATAGTCCTGTCAGTGCCTTTGGACAGGGTCCCGGGGGGCTCGTCTAAGTTTCGGACCCCTCGGAGCTAAATGCTAAAAACCAGAATTTGCCCAGTTTGGTTTCCTTCTATGCGTTCGCGGGTGTACGCACGCATTCACGAAGAAGGAATTGGGCAGGGCAGAATTTGGCTTATCTTGCTTATGTGCGGGACACCACCGCAGAGTCACCGACAATTGATTCAGTGCCGGTAGTTTGAGAGTTTGCCGATGTATTTACTTCAGACTTTCCAGGCATGCCACCAGATCGTGACATTGATTTTTGCATTGACTTAGCTCCAAGCACCCAACCTATATCTATCCCTCCTACCGTATGGCTCCGAAGGAATTAAAGAAATTGAAATAACAACCTGAGGAGTTGTTAGCTAAGGGGTTTATCAGAATGAGTGTATCGCCTTGGGGTGCTCCAGTGTTATTTGTGAAGAAGAAGGATGTGACTATGCGGATGTGTATTGACTACCGCCAGTTGAACAAAGTCACCATCAAGAACAAGTACCCGTTGCCGCATATCGATGACTTGTTTGACCAGTTGCAGGGTGCTCGGGTGTTTTCTAAGATTGACTTGAGATTGGGCTACCATCACTTGAAGATTCGGGACTCGGATGTTCCGAAGACTGCCTTCCCTACGAGATATGGACATTATGAGTTCCTGGTGATGTGCTTTGGCTTGATTAACACCCCACCATCATTTATGGATTTGATGAACATGGTGTTCAGAACTTATATTGATTCTTTTGTCATTGTCTTTAATGGTGACATTCTGATTTACTCACGTAGCCTGGAGGAGCACGAGCAGCATTTGAGAGTTGTGCTCCAGACTTTGCGAGAACAAAAGTTGTACGCTAAGTTCTCCAAGTTTGAGTTTTGGTTGCTGTGTCATTCTTGGGACATATTGTATCCGTAGAAGGTATTAATGTGGATCCTAAGAAGATTGAGGTAGTTCAAAGTTGGTCATGCCCTACTTCAGCGACAGAGATCAGGAGTTTCTTGGGACTGGCAGGTTATTATCGCCGGTTTGTGGAGGGTTTTTCATCCATTGCAGCTCCTCTGACCGGATTGACCTAGAAGAATGCCCCATTCCGATGGCCCGACGAGTGTGAGGCGAACTTCCAGAAGCTCAAGACAACATTGACCTCAGCACCAGTTTTAGTGTTGCCTTTCGGTTCGGGGATGTATACAGTTTATTGTGACGCTTCATGTGTTGGTTTGGGATCTGTGTTGATGCAGGAAGGGCGAGTTATTGCATATGCTTCACGTCAGCTGAAGGTTCATGAGAAGAATTACCATGTGCACGACTTGGAGTTGGCAGCGATTATTCATGCTCTTAAGATTTGGAGGCACTACTTGTATGGGGTGCCTTGTGAGGTTTATATAGATCACCGCACTTTGCAGCACTTGTTCAAGTAGAGGGATCGTAATTTGAGGCAGCGTAGATGGATTGAGTTGCTGAAGGATTAGACATCACCATTCTTTATCATCCGGGCAAGGCAAATGTTGTTGCAGATGCCTTAAGGAGGAAGGCATAGAGTATGGGTAGCTTGGCTTTCATTTCAGTAGAGGAGAGACCTCTATCTTTGGACATTCAGTCCTTGGCTAATTGCCTGGTGAGGTTGGACCTTTCAGAGCCCAACCGAGTTCTTGCACGTGTTGTTGCACAATCTTCATTATTGGGGGAGATCAAGGCTCGGCAGTTTGATGACCCGCACTTGGCAGACCCCCGGGAGACAGTGTTACAAGGTGGTGCCAAGGAGGTTTATATTGGCGAGAATGGTGTTCTGAGGCTTCAGGGTCGCTTATGTGTCTCTAATGTTGACGGCCTGAGGGAGAGGGTTCTAGAGAAGGCTCACAGTTACCGGTATTCTATTCATCCTGGTGTTACGAAGATGTATCGTGACCTGAGGCAGCTTTACTGGTGGAGGCGGATGAAGAAGGACATAGTGGAGTATGTGGCTAGATGTCTAAATTGCCAGCAGGTTAAGTGTGAGCACCAGAGGCCAGGAGGCCTACTTCAGCAGATGCCTATACCTGAGTAGAATTGGGAGCGCATCACTATGGACTTCGTAGTTGGGTTGCCGCGGACTTTGCGGAAGGTTGATGTGGTTTGGGTCATTGTGGACAGGTTGACCAAGTCGGCACATTTCATTCTAGTAGCTACTACTTATACTTCTGAGAGGTTGGCCCAGATCTACATTCGAGAGATAGTTCGGTTGCACGGTGTGCCTGTGTCCATTATATCAGATTGAGGTCCTCAGTTCACCTCACACTTCTGGAGAGCAGTACAGAGTGAGTTAGGCACTCGGGTGGAGCTCATCACAGCATTCCACCCTCAGACCGGCGGGCAGTCGGAGCGGACAGTTCAGATATTGGAGGACATGCTCAGAGCATGTGTGATTGACTTTGGTGGGCAGTGGGATCAGTTCTTGCCCTTGGCCGAGTTTGCTTATAATAACAGTTATTAGTCCAGCATCGATATGGCTCCATTTGAGGCCTTGTATGGTCGGCGATGTCGTTCTCCCATTGGGTGGTTTGAGCCTGGAGAGGCTAAGTTATATGGCACCGATCTGGTGAAATATGCTTTGGATAAGGTGAAGTTGATTCATGAGAGACTTCGCACAGCACAATCCAGACAAAAGAGTTACGCGGACCAAAAGGCGTGTGAAGTATCATTTATGGAGAGCGAGAAGGTTCTGTTGAAAGTCTCGCCGATGAAGGGCATTATGAGGTTTGGAAAGAAGGACAAGCTGAGCCCAAGGTTTATAGGCCCATTTGAGGTGTGGATACAAGTTGGGAAGGTTTCTTATGAGCTTGCTTTACCTCCCAGTTTATCAGGAGTTCATCCGGTCTTTCACGTGTCCATGTTCCAGAGATACCACGCCGACTTCTCTCACATGGTAGATTTCAGCACCATTCAGCTAGATGAGAGGTTGGGTTACGAGGACAAGCCAGTTTCTATCATTGGCAGGAAGGATCGCCAGTTGGGGTCCACGAGGGTTTCCACCGTAAAGGTCCAGTGGAGGGGCCAACCATTTGAGTAGGCGACTTGGGAGTCCGAGGAAGACATACGGAGCAGATATCCGCACTTGTCGTACCATTCGAGCCGTTTTTTTCTTGACTCGAAATGGGAGCAGGTTTGAAAAAGGATCTTAGAGTGTCTAGGGTTGGGCCAGGAGGGTCTCTTAACGCCTTCTTTTTTCTTCTCATCGGAGTTATTTCACAAAGACTTCAACACTCCAGGTATGCTTCTAGACCCGTTTGAGGGAGAATGTTTGTTTAAGAGGTGGAGAATGCAATGACCCGACCGGTCGTTTTGTGTTTTAGGACCCCGTGACCTTAAATGAGACTTCCCGTAGTTTCTTTTACTGATTTATAACTTGCGGGGATGGTTGGTTTGAGTTTTGGAGGAGTTTGGGGTGGTATAGCAACACTTTGTTCCTTAAGGTTTCCATAAAGGCCAAGTTTGACTTCGGTCAACATTTTTAGTAAACGGCCTCGGAATCGAGATTTGAAGGTTCCGTTAGGTTCGTATGATGATTTTGGACTTGGGCGTATGTTCGCAACGGGTTTTGGATGACCCGGGAGCGTTTCAGCGCCAAATAGTGAAATATGATGCCTTAAGTTCAAAAGTTGAGCTTTGGAACGTGTTTTTGTGTTATCAAGGTCCGAACGGAATTTCGAGATCGAGAATAGTTCCGTTATGTCATTATGACTTGCTCGCAAAATTTGGTGTCATTCCGGGTAGTATATGTATGTTTCGGCATGTGAAAGTGAATTTAAAAACTTGAGGTTTATAGCTTGATTCAATTTGGTTTTGGGGTCGTATTCTTAGTTTCGTTGTTGTTTTTTGCGTTACGAGAATTCGAGCGAGTCCGTATCATGAATAAAGACCTTTCAGTGCCTTTGGACGGGGTCTCGAGGGGCTCGGGTGAGTTTTGGACCCCTCGGAGCTAAATGCTAAAAACCAGAATTTGCCAGTCTGGTTTGCTTCTATGCGTTCGCGGGTGTACACACGCGTTCACGAAGAAGGAATTGGGAAGGGGTGAAAAATACTCTATGCGTTCGCATAGGCTCGCATGCGTTCGCATAGGGTAAGTCAGTGGGCCGACGAAAATTTTATGCTATGCGGTCGCACCCCCCCTATCGTGTTTGCGTAGGTCTAGCCTGGCTAGCCTCCGCGTTCACGAACTCCCCTCCGCGTTCGCATCGAAGGGCCTTCAGGGGGGCCTGGCCATTGGCCTTCGCAAACGCACTGCCCCTGTCGCGTTCGCATAAAAAGGGGGTTGCTGGGAAGATTGATTAAAATCGAGACTTAGTCATTTTTGAACCATTTTCTTTCATCTTGGATGACTTGGGGAGCTTGCAAAGGAGAGATTCGACCTAGCAATTATAAGGTAAGCAATTCCTACCATAAATTGAGTTTAATACTTGAATTCTTGGGTAGATTAACACACGCAATTAGTAGAAATCATGGGGTTAGAGTAAAACCTAGGTTTTTGATAAAAATGAGAAATTACCAAGGAATTTGTGATGGAATCATCCAAAACCTATATAATATTGATCCTTAGGTTATGGGTGATTAATTACCTTGAAAATTTCCAGAATCCGAGCATGTGGGCCCGGACATGTATTTTGGGATTTTGCAAATTAGGTTGAGATAACCATTCAAATAGGAAAATTTTGGACTTTTGAGCACAAATTGATTTATTTATATAATGTTTGGCTAGTTTCGAGTTCTTGGGTGGCCAATTCGGATATTTGAGCGCATTCGTGACCCGGGAAGTAGGCTTGAAACGAGGTAAGTCTCCTTTTTAACCTTGCAAGAGGGAATTGTCCCCGTAGGGGAAATAACAAATTATATGCTATTATTTGTGGGGGCTACACACGCATGAAGTGATGAGAGTCCGTGCGTAGCTACTATTATGTTATGTCGGGGAGTTTAGGATTCACAAGCATGCTTTATGTCCCGTATTTGTAATCTTTATGATAAAATAGGTTGCTTAATATCGTCGAATTTTTAAGTGAACATCTAAAAGGTTATATTTAGCCATTTAAATTATTTGTCCTCCTCTGTAAGAATATTCTCTACTAAATTCCTGATTTCCTGTTGAATGTGTGTATATATACGGGTACCCGTGTCGCACGTATGATTCGTGAGCGAGGTAGATCTACTATTATGTTGACCGTGTCGCATGTACGCGGAATAATAGATGCATCTATGGTTCGATCCGTTCGACCCTTCGACAATGCACATTTATTATTTCGTCGTATCGGCTGTACGTCCACAGCATGTTAGGTGTTTGTTAACTGTTAGGTGTTTCTGTGGTTGTTTATCTATAAATATCTAGAAAAACGAAATTAGTAATCTGTACGATAGAGGACTTGACACATGATGGTAGTTGTAAGGAAATTTGATGTTCCTGCTGTCGCGCCCCCCTTTTTCCAACTCCTTTCGGGTCGGTCAAGGGTTTTTGACATTGTTGGGACAACTCATTTCCTTTTGGGAAAGGGGTAAGCAACATTTCAAGAGTCGCCACCTAACGATTTTAAGGTGCGTTAGGGCACCTATTTGGGGTCATTTATAGACATTGATTTGATAAACCAGAGACAGGGTAAGGGCTTGAAATTATTCTAAGGGGAAGGTATTAGGCACCCCTCAGAATCCACAACTGTGGTTCCTGGCCAATCAACTTTGTGAATTTTTAAGCAAGTAGCAAATAAGCAATTAATGTCTAAGTCAAGCAAAAGGTTTTGAAAGACTCGCAGTCTAAGCACACATGTGTTACTTAAAGTTTTGAAAATATTTGATGACTAAGTAAGGTTTTTGAGGAAGTTATAATCTAAATATGCATATGGGGGAATAAGGGATGTCCAAGGTTGTTTGTAATATGGATCACATCCATGAAATACCCGGTATGTCACTCCTCAAAGAGGGTCTACACGTGGTATTAGCGCACCGATCATCATGTCCATACTTACCCTTCCCACCCCATAAAGGTAATTAGAGCGAGTGTTGGTCAACGACCTCTATTGCGTGCTGTTACCCGTCCCATTCCTAATGGTCCTGGAGGAGTTTAGGACCTCTACCTATAAAGGAAGTTCTAGGTGGACCCTCAGGTTTAAAGGGAGAAAATGCTAAGGCGATAGACAGAACATATATGACTGAATTTAAATGGGATCACAGAAAAACAGATAGAAGGCCCAAGTATACCTCCACAAGTAATGCAAATAGACAGCACGACTCATACACAGTTAAGGTCTATATTAGTTCAGAATCCTAAAGCATGGTATCTAGGTGATTTTACAACGACAAAGAAACAGATTTGATTTCATAACTCAGAGAGGAAGTCCTAATTAGTTTTGCCAACTGGTTTTAAACCTGTTGATGGTTAAGCAGTATACATAAAGAAGAAGACTTCCAGTTTTTAACGACTTTAATCACCTAAGTCTTGCCTAGGCGTGGGACAATGCTCAATAGTTACCAGGATTATTAAAGAAACTGTTTGAATTATATCACTAAACATGCTGTTCTAAATGTCAAGGATTCAGGAATTGTTATCAGCTGGATGAATTTGTTTTTATCCCTGATTAACTAGAGGTGCCTAAGCGGTTTTGGATGCAATCCTAATGGCAGGATATCGAATGCACACAAAAAATGCAAAATGACATACATGCAGGACCTAAGCACGATTTTTCTAAATGCATAAGTGTTGCAGTACCTGAACATGCTTTCAGAATATGCAGAAGAGACCGAACGACCTGTTTATTAGCGTTGTTGTTTTTTAATCCTAAAGCATGATTTCTAAGTGTACATGACATCATATGTCATAATGGAAAAGTACTAATTATTAGCATGTTTTAACACATAAATTTGTAAGCGATATGAGTATGTATATGCTGAAAACAATAGACATAGGACCTAAGAGGCATGGTTTCTAATGCGCAATCAAGAATATAAACCTAAGGACATGTTTTCTACCCTTCAATAACTATAGCATGCGTAGTACCCATCCTTTTTCACTATCCATCCCCAAAGAGTTTTTTACAATAATTATTACAAACCTCTGAATATGAATTTCATAACTAAAAGTAAGAAAAGAAGAAGTTAACTATAGGGAGCCTTCATAATAGGCCTAAGTTTCCAGGTCCTCAATACCAAATCTTGTTTCACAACCTTTATCATAACCCAGGTGTGTCAGAGTTCCCTAAGGACCTCAAAGGATCCTAGGCGTGCTCACACCCAGATTTCATAGCCAAGGTAGTGTAAGTGCAGTGTGGAAAGGCCAGCTCTTGTGTGTCAAAGTTCAGAGGGAGCTCAAGGGTCCCAAGGAAATGCTCACACAAAAGGGGCAGAACCTAAGGGGTCTAAGAATATAGTGAAAGTGCTTGATATAGTTTTGAAAAGATTGAGCAAGAAAATAGTTTGAAAAGAGACTTGTTTGAAGATTTTTGTAAAGAACTACAGAGTTATGTAGCAGAACAGTTTTTGAAAAAGAGAGTAGAGTAATAAGCAACAACCCAGACATAGCACCTAAAACAGGTTTATACACAGCCAAAGAACACAGAACCAAGGCAGGTTCAGCAACACCAAACATGGGTAATGGGGGATTGGGGGCAAACAGGGCACATAGGTAAGCACATAGTTTCAGGAACACTTAAGTACAAAATCAACAATATGCTAGGGAGGCATCCAGAGATTAAGGATATAGAATAAACTTCAGGATTACTCAAAACCAAATAACATAAGGTGCAAATTGTATTGCCACAGAAAAGTTCATGTCAGTAATCAGAGAAACATAAATAGGCAGAATCATATTGAAGTATACTAGAAGGGGGATAACATCTCATAAGAATGCTGAGTCTAAGGGAGGGGAGTACATAACATGCTAAGTGAATAATAATGCAACCAGGTCAAGTACAAACTTCACAGCAAAAGCATAAGTAAAAACATATTAGAAATAGGATGAATTGAATTAGCAAAAGAAACATATTGTTTTTGGTACTTATACTAGAATCATGACATACCATTATTGAAGAGAGCAAACACAAAGTGAATGACCCAAGAGTACAGTAGTCAGCCTTGGTTTACAACCGGCTGACTTAGAATAGGAGCAAGTAACCAGAGAAAAGAGAGTAGAAGAGAGTTTTTGTGTAAGAGAGAGTTTTTAACAATGTCTTCGTGTATGAAAAGAGCAATGTATTTATAGTTTAAAACTAAGTAGAGAATAAGGCAAGAATCATAGTTCAACAGTACTTATAGAAATAAGTACCAATTAGAATCAGATTAGTATAAGGACTCCCTTTAATTAAGGAGTCCAACTCAAACGGTAATAGACAAGTGGTAAAATAAGGCAAGATAATCGTATGAGGCTGAGTATAATCAATAAGGAAACAACATAGGTATAATACAAGTATATCACACGTAATAGAGACTAGGTTCATCATGCTTTAATTAAGGAAAATGCCTAAAATCAGTTAATAACCCAATTGACCATAAAATAAGGTCAGAAAATATTTCACAAGTTAAAATCAATAGAGAATATTATGTGGGATTAGTGAAGAATTAATAACAAGGATTCAGGGACTCACAAATAGAAAGTATTACTTATTTGAGGAGAAAGTAGCACAAATTATGAGAACAAATGGAATAAACCCATAAAAATCAGAAACCCTAAAAAGCCGGGTAGGGTAAAATCATAAAAATTAGGGATTCATATAGAGCGTAGTTCAAATTAACAGAATAGTCATGATATAGGAAAGAATGATAAAAAATCATAAACCCTAACAAGCAAACATAGGGTAAAAATCAGTGAATCACAGGATGCTCATGAGAAAAAAACACATATGTAGGTTAATCGAACATATACTCAAAGACGGACTCGGAATCACAGATTAAACTAAGAAGCTTAGGGATTTAAACATAAAAACTCAGATAAAAAAGAGAGAAATTTAGATAAACGTTTAAATATGATGAAAACCATAAAAAATTGGAAGGAAACCCGTATTTGAAAAGAGGTTTAAGAACCCTAGTTTCGAAGATGAGGAGTCATCTTTAGGAAAAATCGAAAAACCTTTAAAGAAACAACAGAATAACCTATAACACGCCTAGATCTGTTGTAGATCTAAGAAAATCAGGGGCTAACAGTTAGGGTTTCATAGAGACAACCCAAAGAGAAGGAGAAACGTCTTGAGAACCACTGGTTCTAGCTGAAAATAACAGGATCTTACTCGGACAGCCATGGATGGCCGAAAAACGGCAGGAGAAACCATGGGAGGTGAGTGAACTGCCTTCTGGTTCCTCTGAGGGCCTCAAGGAAGTGATACCCGGCGTAGGAAGGAGAGTCATGAGGGTAGGAGAGTGGTGAGACCACCATAAAGGCCGACAAGGCAACAACCGGTGAGAACCATGGCGGTTCTAGCAGAGAGCGTTTGAGAGAGATAAGAGAAGAGGACGACGGAGAGAATGAGAGGGAAATGAGAAGGGGGAAGGGTAGTCTTTAGGGTTTAATTAGGAAAGAACAAATCTTGTCCATTGATTAAAATTAATCAACGGTCTAGATCAAAAGCGGGGTCTTGGGTCGGGTATGATAGATATTGGGCTTGGGTTATTCGGTTATTTGGATTGGGTATTGGGCTGGTCTCAATTGGGTTGGGGTCAGGTTTGATTTAGGCTAGATTTTAAATAGGAAGGGGCTAATTATTAAATACCCAATTAAATAGATAAAGTAATTAATAAAAATAGCTAATAATTACATAAAATGAAATTAAGGCTAAATAAGTGAAATTAAGGTAATTAACTAGTATTAAAAATATAAAATGATGGATCATTGAATTAAAATAGTATTAAATGTACAATTAGGCTATAATTGCAAAAATTATTATAATTGTAGCCAAATAATGCCAAATTGGCTAATTTGTGAAATAATTAAATTCTAATAGGATTAAAAAAATGATATATTGGGCTAGGAAATATTTTAAAATTATTTATAATGTAATTTATGGTTAATTATTGAATATAAAGTACTGAATAAATTAGAAAAGAAATTAGTAAAAAATATGGAAAAATACCAATTATTATAAAAAGTGATTTTGAGAGTATATATGCAAATTTTAAAATAATTTGAGGAAAGATTGGGTATCAACAACTGCCCCTCTTTACCTGGGAAGGATGAAAGAGTTGTCGGATAAAGATATGATGGTCAATTTTGACCGAGCGAAACGGTTCGAAGAGA
Source organism: Nicotiana undulata (assembly GCA_005239495.1). Taxonomy (NCBI): domain Eukaryota; kingdom Viridiplantae; phylum Streptophyta; class Magnoliopsida; order Solanales; family Solanaceae; genus Nicotiana; species Nicotiana undulata. The sequence goes on from MDKH01154030.1 coordinate 28,867, forward strand.
ATTGAGACGCACCCTGGTTTCTGAGCTGCCTAGATATCCCTGGTTTTACAGGAATCAGGCAGTATGTAGTTCAGGAGTCATCGACGAAGTATACCGATGAAGTTTTACAAGAACGGACGCAATGTATGGGGTTGGGTGAATAAACGACTTACGAGAATGGTTAGGAGAACTGGAGCGGGACCGCTCCTGCCAGGATGGCCGTTGCTTGCCGGGTTACCTGCAAATAAACAATACAAGCATATATTGTGCGTAATTTAAACATGATGCAAGTTCCCGTCGGACTATGAATGTTGGCTTTGGACGGTTAAGGATGACGTCCTCAGACCATGACGTCCTGGGCCATGAATTGCTCGATGCAGGATTCACAAGCCATGAAATGATGTTCTCGGGCCATGAGGATGGTGCTTCCGAACCATGACGCCTTTGAATGATGATATGTAAAATGACTAAAGAGATCCTCAGGCCATGACATGGTGTTCTCGGGCCATGAAGATGGTTCCTTCGATTGATGACGCCTTTGGATAAGTTAACGATATTTCAGCCCATGAAGATACAATAGTATGATGTTGACAAGACAGAGCTTAGTCTTGCATATTGAAAGGGCAGAGCTTAGCCCGGAAGGAAAGCGAAGAAAATAGTGCTTGAGACAATGATTAGCTCGACGAAAAGTAAATTGGAGGCAGAGCTTAGCCTCGAGAGGCAGAATGGTAGCCTTATGTAAGTGGAAGGCAAAATGGTAGCCTTATGCAATGCGGATGGAGATAAGGCTTAGTCTCGGAAGGCATAAAGGTAGCCTTATGCGAAAATGCAGATGGAGGTAGAGCTTAACCTCGGAAGGCAGAATAGTAGCCTTATGCAGGTGGAAGGCAGAATGGTAGCCTTATGCAATGCAGATGCAGAGGGAGACAATGCTTAGTCTCGGAAGGCAGAATAGTAGCCTTATGCAGGTGGAAGGCAGAATGGTAGCCTTATGCAATGCAGATGCAGAGGGAGACAATGCTTAGTCTCGGAAGGCAGAATAGTAGCCTTATGCAAATTGGAAGGCAGAATAGTAGCCTTATGCAGGTGGAAGGCAGAATGGTAGCCTTATGCAATGCAGATGCAGAGGGAGACAATGCTTAGTCTCGGAAGGCAGAATAGTAGCCTTATGCAAATTGGAAGGCAGAATAGTAGCCTTATGCAGGTGGAAGGCATAATGGTAGCCTTATGAAGAGATGCGAATGCAGATGGAGACAGCGTTTAGTCTCAGAAGGCAGAATGGTAGCCTTATGCAAATTGGAAGGCAGAATGGTAGCCTTATGCAGTGCAGATGCAGAGGGAGACAATGCTTAGTCTCAGAAGGCAGAATAGTAGCCTTATGCAAATTGGACGGCAGAACAGTAGCCTTATGCAAGAATGCAGATGGAGGTAGAGCTTAACCTCAAAAGGCAGAATGGTAGCCTTATGCAAGTTGGAAGGAAGAATGACAGCCTTATGCAAGAAATAAAATAACAAACGATAGTAGAGTTTCTTAGCTGATAGCAGATTGCGGCAGTGCGATTACTTGTGAGCATTGTGACTACAGAACATTATTTGTATGTGCTAATAGCAAATGTCGCCAAGTGTAGTGGTTTGTGAATCGTATTTTGAACAATGCTTGTTTTTGGGCGGACAGTTCGTTTAGGGATTTTGCAACCTTAGTGCCTGCATCCAAAGAAAGATCGTGAGTTTTGTAAGGGGGAAGGTTAGTTCGTATCCCTGTTTACTTTGCTCGACTTGTCCGCTTGATCTGATGATACTGTCTGTATCATTGGGGTAGCGTTGCTAAACAAAGCTATTTCAAGAACAAACATGCATGATTTTGTAAAAGTATAACATAATGTATAATTTTAAATGATTTTTGGATGAACCGACGACTGTGACGTGGTTCAAGACATTGCAACCTCTCCTGCTACGGAATTTTGAGGGTCCTCCTCAAAATTCTGACCCAGTTTGATGGGTTGATGTTTTGACTGCTGCTCGAGTGGCGATCGACTGAACTTGCTCTGGAATTTCGAGGGTCCTCCTCAAAATTCTTCCCCAGTTTCCAATTGCGGGGGAATATGAATTTGTATTGAATTGTGACCGAACCCATAGGGTTGCCTACGTATCCCCTCTTAAACAGGAATCAGGTCAAGCGTAGTTCAATCTACAACATTGATTAAAAGCATAAAGACACATAGTAACGCTTAACTGCATCTAAATTGATTGGCTTCGTCCAAACTTCTCCGTCCATTTCTGCAAGTATGAGTGCTCTTCCTGTCAGTACTCGGTAAACCATGTATGGACCTTGCCAGTTGGGAGAGAACTTCCCTTTATCTTCGTCTTGATGTGGGAAGATTTTCTTTAACACCAGCTGCCCCGGTGTGAACTGTCTTGGCTTGACTCTTTTGTTGAAGGCTCTGGTCATTCTATTCTGATAAAGTTGACCATGACATACTGCATTCATTCTCTTTCCGTCTATGAGGGATAATTGCTCATAACGGTTCTTTACCCATTCTGCATCGCTGAGCTCAACTTCTTGTATGATCCTTAGGGAAGGAATTTCTACCTCAGTGGGAATAACAACCTTTGTACCATAAACCAGCATATAAGGAGTTGCCCCGGTCGATGTGCGGACCATGGTGCGATATCCCAGTAAGGCGAATGATAATTTCTCGTGCCACTGCTTATGCCTCTCTATCATTTTCCTCAATATCTTCTTGATGTTTTTGTTGGCGGCTTCTACAGATCCATTCATCTGAGGTCTGTAAGCTGTGGAATTCTTGTGTTTGATTTTGAAGGTTTCACACATAGCTTTCATTAAATCACTATTGAGATTGGAACCATTGTCGATGATGATTGACTCTGGAATTCCGAATCGACAAACAACACAGTCGCGGACAAAGTCTGCCACGACTTTCTTAGTCACTTCTTTGTAGGATGCTGCTTCGACCCATTTTGTGAAATAGTCGATGGCTACCAGGATGAACCTGTGTCCGTTGGAGGCGGCATGCTCGATTGGTCTAATAACGTCCATGCCCCAAGCGGCGAATGGCCATGGCGAGCTTGTTGCATTAAGCTCTTTGGAGGTACCTTTATCATGTCTGCATGTATCTGACAGCGGTGGCATTTTCGGACATACTGGATTCATTCTGTTTCCATAGTCATCCAAAAGTAACCAGCCTGGAGTATCTTCTTTGCTAAGGCAATACCGTTCGTATGTGGACCGCAAGTCCCAGCATGAATTTCCTCTAGTAGCCTGGATCCTTCCTTTGCGTCGACACATCTTAATAATCCCAAATCGGTAGTCCTCCTATATAGGATTCCTCCGCTGTGAAAGAAGTTGTTGGACAGTCTCCGAAGTGTGCGTTTCTGAGTAGGATTTGCGAGCCCTGGTACTCTCCTTTTGACAAATATTCCTTGATGTCATGAAACCAAAGTTTTCCGTCTGCTTCTTCTTCGACATGAGCACATTATGTTGGCTGATTATGGATCTTCACTGGAATAGGATCAATGAAATTCTTGTCTGGATGCTGAGAACATGCCTAAATTCTATCTTTGTGAACCTCTTTCTCAATTCCTGCAAGTGATGCAGGTACAACAATATCTTGGAATTCTTGGTCGCCCATTCTCCTTGTACCTGATGTACTAGTAGTTCTGAATCCCCAATCACTACAACTCCTGAACGTTCATGTCACTGACCATTTTGAGCCCTAAGATGCATGCTTCATATTCGGCAATATTGTTGGTGCAAGGGAATCTGAGTTTGGCGGACACCGGATAATGCTGACCGGTCTCTGATATTAGGACTGCTCCAATGCCGACTCCTTTGAAATTTGCTGCTCCATAGAAGAACATTCTCCAACCATCATAGGATTTTGCAATATCTTCTCCTATGAATGATACCTCTTCATCGAGAAAATACATTTTCAGAGGCTCGTATTCTCCGTCCATGGGGTTTTCAGCAAGGTGGTCTGCCAGTGCCTGTCCCTTGACCATTTTATGAGTCACATAGATAATGTCGAACTCACTCAGTAGGATTTGCCATCTGGCTAGCTTGCCAGTGGGCATGGGCTTCTGAAAGATGTACTTTAGTGGATCCATTCTCGATATGAGATATGTAGTATAGGCACAGAAATAGAATAGTGCCTCAGCTTCTGAGCTACCAAAATCAAAGCACAGCAAGTGCGTTCCAATAGAGAATACCGGGACTTGTACAGAGTGAATTTCTTGCTGAGATAAAAGATGGTTTGCTCCTTTCTTCCTGTTTCATCGTGCTGTCCCACAACGCAGCCGAAGGCTCCATCCAATACTGCAAGGTAGAGTAGCAAAGGTCTAACTGGCTCAGGCGGTACTAGGACTGGTGGTGTTGACAGGTTCTCCTTGATTCTGTTGAAAGCCTTTTGGCAATCATCGGTCCATTTGGTTGCAGCGTCAGTCTTTAGCATTTTGAAGATCGGCTCACAGATAACTGTAGACTGTGCTATGAACCAGCGGATGTAGTTAAGCCTTCCCAAGAAAATCATCACATCTTTCTTGTTCCTTGGAGGTGGTAGTTCTTGAATTTCTTTGACCTTTGACGGATCCAGTTCTATCCCTCGGCGGCTGACAATGAACCCGAGCAACTTTCCAGCAGGAACCCTGAATGCACACTTCGCGGGATTCAGCTTCAGATTGTATTTCCGCAATCAATTGAAGAACTTCCTCAAGTCTCCTATGTGATCAATGGATTTCTTGGACTTGATAATAACATCATCCACATATACCTCGATCTCCTTGTGAATCATGTCGTGGAAGATAGTGGTCATAGCTCTCATGTAGGTGGTCCCTGCATTCTTCAGGCCGAATGGAATCATTTTGTAACAGTATACTCCCCACGGCGTGATAATAGCCGTTTTCTCAACATCTTCCTCATCCATCCAGATCTGATGATAACCAGCGAAACAATCTACGAATGGCTGTAGCTCATGCTTGGCGCAATTGTCAATCAGGATGTGTATATTTGGCAAAGGGAAGTCATCTTTCGGACTGGCCCAGTTGAGATCCCAGTAGGTGACACAGACTCTGACCTTCCCATCCTTCTTTGGCACTGGCACAATGTTGGCTAACCATGTCGGGTACTCAACTACCCTGAGAACTTTGGCGTTGATTTGCTTGGTGACTTCTTCCTTGATTTTCAAGCTCATATCAGGCTTGAACTTTCTGAGCTTTTGCTTTACCGGCGGACACATTGGATTGGTTGGCAGTTTGTGAGCCACAAAAGACGTACTTAGACCAGTCATGTCATCGTACGACCAAGTGAATATGTGTATTCCTTCTTTTCTAATGGTGACAAATGAATGCTGATTCGTGTTTCCTTGACGTTTTTTGAGTCTCCCAAGTTGACGACTTCGGTCTCATCCAGGTTAGACTTAGGTCTGTTCTCAAAATTCCTGACTTCCTTGATAACCTCGTCAGGTATGTCATCTTCCTCTGAATCAATGTCCGTTTGTTGCGTTGTCTCATTGCATGTCACAGTCATTGGTTCATCAAGAAAAGTAATAGTAATGCTGTATAGGTAAAGTGATGAGAGAAAAATGATAGCAATAAATATTTGATTCATCAGAAAATTAAAATGCTTTTGACAAACTGAATAATTGTTTTGAACATTGAAGATCTTATTGCAGGAATTGAAGAATGCGAAAAGAAAAATCATTTAGTAAATAAAACAGTGAATAATGCTTGTTTTAGCCTTGCTACCCCGAGGTTCGTCGGGCTTTGGTTGTTCTAACGGTCCAATTCTTGAGATATGCCCCTCTGCTCGCGGCCTGTATGGAAGGGATTTCCTCCCCCTCCTCCTCGAGAATAACACAACAGTCCATGTCACTGTCCTCCAAAAAATAAGTTCCTCAATGCTGCAAGTGCCTCTTCTTCCTCTGACCCATAGATAATGACGGCCTGCTGAAAGGTCTGCTCCAACTGTGGTATTGGCTGTTCCAAAGGGTAATAAGGACCGCGCCAAGGTGGCGACCAGTTCTTGAATTCTTCCCAAGTATATTCGTATCCCAGACCGACGGTGGTGCAATGTTTCTTGATTTTTATGGGTTTGGAGATTCCTTGGAGTATGGCAGGTGTTACATTGTGTTGGGAGGGTTTGGTTCTTTGGTGGAGTCGCGTGATGGCGAGGTGCGGGATGATTGTGCTGTTTTGGGCCATTCTGAGGAGGTGTAGGGTTTTGAGCATTGGGGAAGTGGACGTCTGGGACGTTGAGGGAGAATGACTGGTTGGCCAGGATTTCGAACCTGATCGAGCTCTTCTTGGAATTTCAACAGTTTCTGTTCAAGCTGTGACACATTTTCATTAGGAACCTGAATACCCTGGCCATCAGCGGCCTCTACTCGTTCAGCTGCGTTCTCCTTCCTGATGTTGTTTAAATCTTCCATTTTATTCTTGCCCTTGTTCTTGCCTTTAGGAGGACTAGGAGGAGGAGTGGGTGGAGGCCCCCTGGATCTTGTGAGATAATCTAATGATGCCAAAGTGCACGAACTAACCTTTGGGGAGGGGAATAAATAAAGAAATTAACAAAACAGGAACAAAAGTAGCCAAGTCAGTGAGGATTATGAAAAGTATTGCAATATTTAAACACATAGTGCGGGAATGTAAAGCACGTCCTAATTTGGGAACCTCTTTGTGACTGAGGTAAGCCTAGCGACAAATTGATTTGGAGAACTTAAAATGCTAAATGCCTCATTTCATTAATAGAAAATAGACGAATCCCAAAATGACACTAAATAAACAAGAAATAAAGGTCACTAATGGTCATTGGCCTTATTACATTAATAAAGAAAAAAATACATTCCTATCTACTTGGTCCCAGAAGGACCTTCCCCAGACTCGACATCCTTGCTTCCTTCGAACAACTTCCCTAACTCACGAAGTCCCATCAATAGGTATGCTCTGGCTAGATGTCCACCTTCAGTCCCCTCAGCTCATGTTATTAGGATGTATGTCCAGGAGGGATGGTAGATTCCCCAGGTATTTCTTGACGAGGGTTTTGTCACTAGAATGCAGATCTTCCCACCAACTCAGCAATTTTGGGTGGATGTTGGTGACCATGCCGAATCTGGGGACTTCGTGCCTCATATTTTTTCAAGGAAAACAAGGTTAGATCCTGACCCCCACCGGACTCGACTATTTAACATCAATGATTAGAATGAAGCGTTTAGTTCTCCAAATAAATGCATAGAACGTGGTGATGTCCGTTTGGGTTTAGGGAAACCCAACGGACTTTTGGACAAGGCTATCTTAAAGGCTATAGTGCAGACAACACTTTAGCCTGGCTAGGTCTGATCGTGATGCATGCAACAGTATAATGGAGTAAGGTTTCTACGTGGTTTTAGACTGGTACCCTTGAGCGGACAACTCAAGGGGGAAAGGCATAGAACTGTCGACTGTACCGCTGATCGACTAGTTTTACCGCAAATAAGCCTTTCTGAATTTAGGGGGTAATAATATAGGAAGGGCGCAACCACTCATCAAGCGTTGCTATAGTATTTTGTTTGGCACGAGTGGAGTATGAATGTTGAGCATGATTATGCAATAATAGTAAGCATTAAAAGCAGGTTGTCATAATATAGGACAACAACTCATCAAGCGTTGCTATATCGACTAGTTTTACCGCAAATAAGCCTTTCTGAATTTAAGGGGTAATAATATAGGAAGGACGCAACCACTCATCAAGTGTTGCTATAGTATTTTGTTTGGCACGAGTGGAGTATGAATGTTGAGCATGATTACGCAATAATAGTAAGCATTAAAAGCAGGTTGTCATGTATTAACACGTTAAGAAAGTGGTAAATACAACATTTATGATTTAAAGCGGTTACAAAGGGAAACAAAAAAACATGTCAGTTTTGTTTTTGGGGAATAATAATACTTGAAAAAAAAACTAATTGCACATAATAGGGAAAAGGAAAGGGTGCAAAATATTAATAAAGTAAAGGCATAAATCCACTAAGCAGTTTGAAATGGTAAGAGCCTATAATCCCCAGCAGAGTCGCCATGTTGTCGCGCCCCCCTTTTTCTAACTCCTTTCGTGTCGGTCAAGGGTTTTTGACATTGTTGGGACAACTCATTTCCTTTTGGGAAAGGGGTAAGCAAGATTTGAAGAGTCACCACCTAACGATTTTAAGGTGCGTTAGGGCACCTATTTGGGGTCATTTATAGACATTGATTTGATAACCAGAGACAGGGTAAGGGCTTGAAATTATTCTAAGGGGAAGGCATTAGTCACCCCTCAGAATCCACAACTGTGGTTCCTGGCCAAACAACTTTGTGAAATTTTAAGCAAGTAGCGAATACGCAATTAAAGTCTAAGTCAAGCGAAAGGTTTTGAAAGACTCGCAGTCTAAGAACACATGTGTTACTTAAAGTGTTGAAAATATTTGATGACTAAGTAAGGTTTTTGAGGAAGTTATAATCTAAGTATGCATATGGGGGAATAAGGGATGTCCTAGGTTGTTTGTAATATGGATCATATCAATACAATACCCGGTATGTCACTCCTCAAAGAGGGGCTACACGTGGTATTAGCGCACCAGTCATCATGTCCATACTTACCCTTCCCACCCCGTAAAGGTAATTGGAGCGAGTGTTGGTCAACGACCTCTACTGCGTGTTGTTACCCGTCCCTTTCCTAATGGTCCTAGAACAGTTTAGGACCTCTACCTATAAAGGAAGTTCTAGGTGGACCCTCAGGTTTAAAGGGAGAAAATGCTAAGGCGACAGACAGATTATATAGGACTGCATTTAAATGGGATCACAGAAAAACAGATAGAAGGCCCAAGTATACCTCCACAAGTAATGCAAATAGACAACACGACTCATACACAGTTAAGGTCTATATTAGTTTAGAATCCTAAAGCATGGTATCTAGGTGATATTAAAATGATAAAGAAACATATTTGATTTCATAACTCAGAGAGGAAGTCTTAATCAGTTTTGCCTACTGGTTTTAAACCTGTTGATGGTTAAGCAGAATACATAAAGAAGTAGACTTCCAATTTTTTAACGACTTTAATCACCTAAGGCTTGCCTAGGCATGGGACAGTGCTCAATAGTTACCAGGATTATTAAAGAAACTGTTTGAATTATATCACTAAACATGCTGTTCTAAATGTCTAGGATTCAGGAATTGTTATCAGCTGGATGAATATGTTTTTATCCCTGATTAACTAGAGGTGCCTAAGCGGATGTGGATGCAATCCTAATGGCAGGATATCTGATGCACACAAAAAATGCAAAATGACATACATGCAGGACATAAGAAGGATTTTTCTAAATGCATAAGTGTTGCAGTACTTGAACATGCTTTCAGAATATGCAGAAGAGATGGAACGACCTGTTTATTAGTGTTGTTTTTTAATCCTAAAGCATGATTTCTAAGTGTACATGGCAGCGTATGTCATAATGGCAAAGTACTAATTATTAGCATGTTTTAACACATAAATTTATAAGCGATATGAGTATGCATATGCTGAAGACAATAGACATAGGACCTAGGAGGCATGCTTTCTAATGCACAATCAAGAATATAAACCTAAGGACATGTTTTCTGTGTAGTACCCATCCCTTTTTACTATCCATCCCCAAAGAGTTTTTTACAATAATTATTACAAACCTCTGAATATGAATTTCATAACTAAAAGTAAGAAAAGAAGAAGTTAACTATAGGGAGCCTTCATAATAGGCCTAAGTTTCCAGGTCCTCAATGACAAATCTTGTTTCACAACCTTTATCATAACCCGGGTGTGTCAGAATTCCCTAAGGACCTCAAAGGATCTTGGGCAGTGCTCACACCCAGATTTCATAGCCAAGGTGGAGTAAGTGCAGTGTGGAAAGGCCAACTCTTGTGTGTCAAAGTTCAGAGGGAGCTCAAGGGTCCCAAGTAAATGCTCACACAAAAGGGGAAGAACCTAAGGGGTCTAAGAATATAGTGAAAGTGCTTGATATAGTTTTGAAAAGATTGAGTAGGAAAACAGTTTGAAAAGAGACTTGTTTGAAAGGTTTTTGTAAAGAACTACAAAGTTATGTAGCAGAACAGTTTTTGAAAAAGAGAGTAGAGTAATAAGCAGCAACCCAGACATAACACCCAAAACAGGTTCATACACAACCAAAGAACACAAAACCAAGGCAGGTTTAGCAACACCAAACATGGGTAATGGGGGATTGGGGGCAAATAAGGCACATAGGTAAGCACATAGTTTCAGGAACACTTAAGTACAAAATCAACAATATGCTAGGGGGGCATCCAGGGATTAAGGATATAGCATAAACTTTAGGATTACTCAAAACCAAATAACATAAGGTGCAAATTGTTTTACCACAGAAAGGTTCATGCCAGTAATCAGAGAAACATAAGTATGCAGAATCATATTGAAGTATACTAGAAGGGGGATAACATCTCAAAAGCATGCTGAGTCTAAGGGAGAGGAGTACATAATAGGATAAGTGAATAATAATGCAACCAGGTCAAGTACAAACTTCACAACAAAACTATAAGTAAAAACATATTAGAAATAAGATGAATTGAAGTAGCAAAAGAAACTTATTATTTCTGGTACTTAAACTAGAATCAGGACATACCAGTATAGAAGAAAGCAAACACAGAGTGAAGGACCCAAGAGTACAGTAGTCAGCCTTGGTTTACAACCGGCTGACTTAGAATTGGAGCAAGTAACCAGAGAAAAGAGAACATAAAGAGTTCTTGTGTAAGAGAGAGTTTTTAACAATGTCTTCGTGTCTGAAAAGACCAATGTATTTATAGTTTAAAACTAAGTGGAGAATAAGGAAAGAACCATAGTTCAGTAGTATTTATAGAAATAGGTACCAATTAGAATCAAATTAGTATAAGGACTCCCTTTAATTAAGGAGTCCAACTCAAACGGTAATAGACAAGTGGAAAATAACGCAAGAGAATCGTATGAGGCTGAGTCTAATCAATAAGGAAACGACATAGGTATAATACAAGTATATCACACGTAATAGAGACTAGGTTCATCACGCTTTAATTAAGGAAAATGCTTAAAATCAGTTTATAGCCCAATTTACCATAGAATAAGGTCAGAAAATATTTCACAAGTTAAAAATCAGTAGAGAATATTATGCGAGATTTGTGAAGAATTAATCACAAGGATTCAGGGACTCAAAATAGAAAGTATTACTGATTTTAGGAGAAATTAGCACAAATTATGAGAACAAACGGAATAAAACCCATAAAAATCAGAAACCCTAAGAAGCCGGGTATGGTAAAATCATAAAAATTAGGGATTCATATAAAGCATAGTTCAAATTAACAGAATAGTCATGATATATGCAAGAATGATAAAAAATCAGAAACCCTAACAAGCAAACATAGGGTAAAAATCACAGAATCACAGGATGCTCATGAGAAGCAAACACATATGTAGGTTAATCGAACATATACTCAAAGACGGACTCAGAATCACAGATTAAACTAAGAAGCTTAGTGCTTTAAACATAAAAACTAAGATAAAAAAGAGAGAAATTTAGATAAACGTTTAAATATGATGAAAACCATAAAAAATCAGAAGGAAACCCGTATTTGAAAAGAGGTTTAAGAACCCTAGTTTCGAAGATGAAGAGTCATTTTTAGGGAAAATCGGAAACGTTTAAAGAAACAATAGAATAACTCATAACATGCCCAGATCTGTTGCAGATCTAAGAAAATCAGGGGCTAACGGTTAGGGTTTCATAGAGACAACCCAAAGAGAAGTAGAAACGGCTTGAGAACCACTTTTTCTAGCCGAAAATAACAGGATCTTACTCGGACGACCATGGATGGCCGGAAAACGGCATGAGAAACCATGGCAGGTGAGTGAACTGCCTTCTGGTTTCTTTGAGGGCCTCAAGGCAGTGATACCCGATGTAAGAAGGAGAGTCATGAGGGTAGGAGAGTGTCGAGACCACCATAATGGCCGGCAAGGCAACGACCGGTGAGAACCATGGCGATTCTAGCAGAGAGCGTTTGAGAGAGATGAGAGAAGAGGACGGCAAAGAGAATGAGAGGGAAATGAGAAGAGGGGAAGGGTAGTCTTTAGGGTTTAATTAGGAAACAACTGATCTGGTCCGTTGATTAAAATTAATCAACGGTCCAGATCAAAAGTGGGGTATTGGGTCGGGTAGGATAGAGATTGGGCTTGGGTTATTCAGTTATTTGGATTGGGTAGTGGGCTGGTCTCAATTGGGTTGGGGTCCGGTTTGATTTAGGCTAGATTTTAAATAGGAAGGGGCTAATTATTAAATACCCAATTAAATAGATAAATTAATTAATAAAAAATAGCTAATAATTACATAAAATGAAACTAAGACTAAATAAATTAAATTAAGGTAATTAACTTGTATTAAAAATATAAAATGATGGATTATTGAATTAAAATAGTATAAAATGTACAATTAGGCTATAATTGAAAATATTGTTGTAATTGTAGCCAAATAATGCCAAATTGGCTAATTTATGAAATAATTAAATCCTAATAGGATTAAAAAAATGATATACTGGGCTAGGAAATATTTTGAAATGATTTATAATGTTATGGTTAATTCTTGAATACAAAGTACTGAATAAATTAGAAAAGAAATTAGTAAAAAATATGGAAAATTATGGAAAAAACCAATTATTATGAAAAGTGATTTTGAGAGTATATATGCAAATTTTAAAATAATTTGAGGAAAAATGGGGGTATCAACACCTGTTTTTATCACTTATTTATAATGCCATTCTTGCTTAGCCTTATATTTAAAACATATTATTTTTGCCCTAGTAAGTGTCACGTCGACCTCTTGTCACTACTTCTTCGAGATTAGGCGGGATACTTACTGGGTACATATTGTTTATGTACTCATGCTACGCTCTGTACTTAATTGTACAGGTTTTGAGGCAGGTGCATCTGGGTATCATTCCGAAGCGCGTCCCTGACTTACACTTGGTTTAGACTTCATGGTGAGCTGCTTCTCTTGGCGACCTTCAGCAGCACTAAGGAGCCTTTCTTTTGATATTTCTGTCTATATTTTTCCCAGACAGTAGGATAGACTTTCATTTCTTTTGGTTTTACTCTACTAGATGCCTATAGACTTGTGACACTAGTTCCCGGCACACACGCTAGTAGACTATTCTTTTGGAATGTAATTATTAAGTCATGACTTTGTTTGGTCATCTCAGCATAAAGAATTTCCTAAGCTATTCGTTATTATTAAATTGCTTAAATTTAAATTAAGTGAATGTTGGAAAGGTTTTGGTAAAATAAAATAAAACTCACTAGTAGATTAATTTTGGCTTGCCTGACAACGGTGTTGGGCGCCATCGCAACCTGGGTTAGGATTAGGGGTCGTGACAGTTAGGGAACCTAATGCAAGTAACTCATGAAACCGGTTTGTGTCACCTGAGATTGGGTAAGGGCTTGAAATAACCTCGAGGGGAAGGTGTTAGGCACCCCACGAGGTCCACAACGGTGGGTCCCGGTCAAACTTACTTTATGAATTAGTCATTTAACAGATAAGCAGTCTAAGCACACATATGTAAAACAAATAAAGGAGTTTTAACAGCTAAGCAGTCTAAGCACACATATGTAAATAAAATAAGGGAAGTCCTAGGTTGGTTAGCCTATAGGATCACATCTGTACAATGCCCGGTAATCCTCCTTAACCAGAGGGGCTACACGTGGCATTAGCGCACAGGTCATCATATTCTTTTACTACTATTTACCCCCCTTAGTGGTTATTTAAGCGATTTAAATTAGACGGAATCTAAGCGTGCATTACCTGTACCTTCCTTGTGACCCCGGAGGTGTTTAGGACCTCTAATTTTAGGCAGTTCTAGATCCTCCGAAGGTGTTTAAAGGGAAAAATCTAAGCGACAACAAAGAACATATAAGACTGTTAAATAGGGAACAGTTAAGGGGGCTCGTGTTTACCTCCACACTTAAACAAATAAGTAGCACGCCTCAAACAACAAATTTTAAAGAATTTCAGAAAGGTTCTAAAACATGATATCTAGGTGAGCATGACAAGTAGAGAATATGCAGTATTATTTAGAGCGGAGTGACATAAACCTAATCAGTTTGCCTACTGATTTTAGAACCTATTAAACCTGGGTAGTTTTACAAATAAGCAGAGCATAATTTTTACAGTTTTATAAGACCTTAATTTCCTAAGTCTTGCGTAGGCGTGAATCTGTAATACCCTAGAAACATGCGATCAGAATTATGGGAATTAATTAAAACAGCTTGAAGTTATTAAGTCCTATAGGCATGCTGGTCTAGGTGATGAATGTTACAAAAGTTGATGTGATGACCAAAAAGGTCATCTTATGTAAATTAATTATGACCGTGTTTCGAGGCCCCGAAAGCCTCCGCTAAAATGACCTCAATATGCGTGCGCAGCCCGGGCGCGTTGCCGCGAAGCCTTTATGTGAAAAACTTGATAAAGAGTGGAATTTATGATAATTAATTGAATAAAGTTGACTTTGGTCAACATTTTTGGTAAACAGACCCGGACCCGTGATTTGACAGTCTCGGAAGGTCCGTAGGAAAATATGGGACTTGGGCGTATGCTCGGAATCGAATTCCAAGGACCCAAGTCCGAGAAATGAATTTTTAAAGGAAATTGTTTTTCGAAAATAATAAAGGCTTATGTAAATGAACCTTGATGTGAAACCTGTGCTGCCGGGCCTGTATTGTGGTTTCGGAGCCCGAAACAGGTTCAATATGTGTTATTTAAGTTATCTGTGAAATTTGGTAAGAAACGAACTTGATTTGACGGGTTTCGGATCCAAATGGAAATTTAGAGTTAATGAAGTTTTGAGAAATCTCATAGAATTTGAAATTTGGTTTGGAATGTGATTTTATGTTCCCGAGGTCCGAATGAAATTCTGAGACCCGGGATAGTTCCGTTATGTCATTCATGACTTTTCTGCGAAATTTGAAATCATTCCGAGTAGTATAGGCCAGTACAGTTCATTGAAGTGAATTCTAAAATTTCAAGTTCTTAATAAAATTCCGAGACCCGGGTTCGTTGTTGTTTTTCGTGTTCCGAGAGTGCGAGAGAGTCCGTATAACGAATACAGACTTGCCAGTGCTTTTGGACAGGGTCCCGAGGGGCTCGGGTGAGTTTTGGATCCCCGGGAGCTAAGTTGGAAAAACTAGATTTTTGCTATCTGGTTTCCTTCTCTGCGTTTGCAGAAGGTGGGTCGCGATCGCGAACAAGGATTTGGGGCTGGGCTGCTGATTGTTCTTCGCGATTGCTGCTTCCTCTTCGCGATCGCGGAAGGCCGGACTGCATGCCTTCGCGATCGCAGCCCCATGGTCGCGATCACATAGTGCCAAGCCATGGCTGGGAACAGTTACTCTTCGTGATCGCAGGACCTCTGCCGCGATCGCAGAGGTCTGGCCAGTTGGCCTTCGCGATCGCATGCCCCTTGTCGCGATCGCAGTTAAGGAATCTCTGGGCAGTTTTATTAAATACGGGACTTAGCATATTTCCTCCATTTTCATCTTCCTCCTCAAGTTTTTAGAGAGCTCTTCAAGGAACCTTCCACCACTGTTATTGAGGTAAGTAAATTCCATAGTTTTACTAGTTTCAAACATTAATTCCTAGTTAAATTCACTACTAAATTATCTAAAATCATAGAAATAAGTAGTAATCTTAGGGTTCTTGAGGATTTTGTGATTTTCCATTTTAGGCCATGAATTCAAGTAGAAATCACACCTTAATGATCCTTAGGCTATGTGTGAGTGATCCCTTCGCGAACTTTCAGAACTTGATCATGCAGGACCGGGGTTGAGATTTGGGAATTCTTCAATAATAGTGATTTTAGTGAATAACTAAGATAACTTCCCGCATTGTGCATGCATTGATATTATTGTATACCTTTTGGCGCGTCGCGAGTCCTCGGGTGTAGAGTTCTGAGTTTCGGGCGCAATTGTGGTCCAAGGGGTAGATTCGACACGAGGTTAGTCTCCTTTCTAACCTTGTAAGAAGGAATTGTCCCCATAGGTGATGTATATGCTATGTGTAATTGTTTGGGGGCTACGTACGCGCTAAGTGACGAGAGTCCGTGCGTAGCGGCTATTTCTGTTTTGTCCGGGTAGTTAGACCCACATCCTGCCTTGTATGCTTTCTCGTAATGCCTTATATGCTTTTCTCATAATGCCTTATATGCTTCCTTGTAATGCTTTATATGATTCATTGTGACGCCATATGTACTATGAGATTATGTTTTGTATAGTATTGTTCCTCTGAGGCTTTTATGGAAAATTGTTGAATGGAGAGGAATTTGTTATGGAAAGTATGTATTTGAAATATATATGGGATCGGGCCGTATGCCACGGCAGAGTTGAAGAAGTAATTGAAGTATATATATGGGATCGAGCCGTACGCCACGGTAGAGTTGGAAAAGTAATTGAAGTATATATATGGGATCGGGCCGTACGCCACGACAGAGTTGAAAAGAAATTGAAATATATATGGGATCAGGCCGTGCGCCACGACGGTGTTGAGAAGTATTTGTGATATATATGGGATCGGGCCGTACGCCACGCCAGTGTTGAGAAATGCTTGAAACACATATAAGATCGGGCTGTACGCCACGTCGAGTTTAGAAGGTACCTTATGGGAGCGGGCCGTACGCCACGGCAGATCTAAGATTTGGTGGTTATTGTTTCGTTTCGGTGGTCTTATCCTTGAAAGTGTATTATTGCTTAATTCAGTAGTTTTTTGGATTTCTGCTCTTTATATATACTTGTTGTTTATTTCCTGACATGCCTACTGTACTTCATTATATTCTATCATATGTTATTACTGTTGGACCTTAGTGAGTATCGAGTCGACCTCTCGTCACTACTTCTTCGAGTTTAGGCGGGATACTCACTAGGTACATATTTATTTAATATGTACTCATGCTGCACTTCTGTACTTAACTGTACAGGTACTGAGGTCGGTGCTTCTGGTTATTGTACCAGAGATAGATCCTGAGGCTGTGGATTTGACTTCACGGTGAGCTGCTTCCTCTGGTGATTCTCAGCAGCACCATGGACTTTTCACTTACTTTTGTTATTTTCCCCGTCTATTTCATCCAGACTGTGGATTTGTATATATATTACTTTCCTTTGTATATTCCGTTAGTTTTCCCATGACACTTGTGACACTAGTTCCTGGCACACGCGTAGTGTATATTTTGGGTTTTGGGTTGTATAGGCATACATATGCCTTATTTTGGCCATGTAGTGTTATACTTTATTTCCATGTCAAGCTATCATCATGTTTAATTGTTTAAAATTGGTAATTATTGACTTGTTTAATCAAATGGAAAGGGAAACACTTAGTGTAATTCATATTGGCTTGCCTAACCCCGTCGTTTGGCGCCAACACGACCTGGATTAGGATTCTGGGTCGTGACAACGTGGTATCAGAGCACTAGGTTCACGTAAGTCTCACGAGTCACGGGCAGGCCCAGTAGAGTCTTGTAGATCGGTACGGAGATGTCTGTACTTATCTTCAGGAGGCTATGGGGTGTTAGGAAACTTCCCTTTATTCATATCCTTTCATGCAATCTATGATGTACTCAAACGTATTCTTCTATTCTCTCACAGATGGTGAGGACGCATGCATCCGATGCTTCTAGCCCTAGAGATGCCGCTTCCCCCGCCGCCCGAGGTCGGGGTAGAGGCAGGGGTAGAGCACCTGCTCGAGGCAGGGGACGAGGGCGTCCCAGAGCTACACCAGTGGCACCACCAGAGGACCCTATTATGGAGGAGCAGGATGAGGTGCCTCCAGTAGCACCTGCTCCAGTGGATTTCATGACGGGGCCAGGCTTCCAGGAGGTCATGGGCCGCATGCTGAGATTCATGGACACTATGTCCCAGGCTGGTTTTTTTCCAGCCGACCCTGCTACTTCTCAGGCGGGAGGGGGAGTCCAGACCCCTACCGCTTAGGCCACATGTCAGGCAACAGCAACACGTCATACCCTGGGCACACCGCCCGTGGGAGGGGTTCAGCCCGTAGTAGCAGCCCTAGAGCCCAGGCCAGTTGCAGAGGGTGACCAGCAGAAGATGTTGGATAGATGGACCAGACTTCGCCCTCCAGTCTTTGGGGGTGAGCGGGGAGAGGATGCTCAGGATTTTATTAATATGTGCAGGGACAGACTGCACAACATGAGGATTTTGGAGTCCCACGGAGTGGATTTCACCACATTTCATTTAGAGGGCAGAGCTCGTAGGTGGTGGCAGTCATATATTCTCAGCAGACCAGCAGATTCTCCTCTTGTCACTTGGGATCAGTTCGCTCAGCTATTTCTAGACAGATACATTCCACCTTTTGAGAGGGAGGAGCTACGGGGTTAATTTAAGCGACTAGAGCAGGGCAGATGTCAGTGACTGATTATGAGGCTAGATTTTCCGAGTTATCTCGCCATGCCCTTATGATATTTCCTACTGATGCCGAGAGGGTGTGGCGGTTTGTGGCAGGCTTGCATCCAGGTATTAGGGCCTCTATGGCCCGAGAGGTGGAGATGGGTACCCCCCTACCAGCTTGTAGTCGAGATAGCTTGGAGGATTGAGGGGTATCGGTTGAGGAACAGGGAGCAGGGTCAATAGGGTCAGCGGGACAAGAGGGTCAGGTTCTCAGGAGAGTTCAGGGATGTTTCAGCTAGGAGCAGGGGTAAGTTCGGGGGTGGTCAGCCCAGCCGACCTTCATATTCAGCACCTCCACTACCCCCTCGAGGTGGTTCAGTGAGGCCTCAGTTCGACGCTATGCCAGAGCGTTCCCATCGTCCTCCAGCCATTCAGGGTGCACCCAACAGTTATTCCAGTTATCAGAGATCCTCTAGTTCCTATTTCAGTGGCTTACAAGAGGGTTCACACCGCCCTCCGGCTATTCAGGGTTTTTCCTCTTTCGGACAGCGGGCTGTAGTACCAGGAGGTTGTTTCGAGTGTGGGGAGCCGGGTCATATGTGGAGGTATTGTCCCAGGTATCGGGGCAAGGCAGTACAACATAGTTATCAGCCTAGGAGTTCAGCACCAGCAGTCCAGCCACCTCGAGGTAGAGGACATGTCAGCAGGGGTCGTCCTAGAGGGGGAAGCCAGTTAAGAGGAGGTCAGTTAGTTCCTGTTCACTCTGGGCAATCTTCAGGAGCCTCAGCCAGATTTTATGCCATTTCGGACAGATCAGATACAGTGGCCTCAGATGCCGTAATCACAGGTATTATCTCAGTATGTGGTAGAGAGGCTTCAGTACTATTTGATCCAGGATCCACATATTCATATGTTTCAGTACTATTTGCTCATTTTTTGGATGTCCCTCGTGAGTCCTTGGGTTTTCTTATATATGTGTCCACTCCTGTGGGCGATTCTGTGGTGGTAGACCGGGTCTACTGGTGTTGTGTGATCACTTTCTACGATTTCGATACCAGAGCAAATCTTTTATTGCTGGATATGATTGATTTTGAGGTTATCCTAGGCATGGATTGGCTATCTCCTTATCATGCTGTGTTAGATTGCCATGCCAAGACAGTCACTTTAGCCATGCCTGAGTCGCCTAGGCTGGAGTGGAGAGGTTCTTCAGTTAGTGCCTCCAGCCGGGTCATTTCCTTCATGAAGGCTCGGCATATGGTCGAGAAGGGTTGTTTGGCTTACCTTGCTTATGTGCGGGACACCACCGCCGAGTCTTCGACCATTGATTCAGTGCCGGTGGTGCGAGAGTTTTAAAACGTATTTCCTTCAGATCTTCCAGGCATGCCTCCAGTTCGAGATATTGATTTCTATATTGATTTAGCTCCAGATACTCAGCCTATTTCCATTCCCCCGTATCGTATGGCTCCTAAGGAGCTGAAAGAGTTAAAGGAGCAACTTGAGGAGTTTTTGTCTAAGGGGTTCATCAGGCCGAGTGTGTCGCTGTGGGGTGCTCCAGTCCTATTTGTGAAGAAGAAGGATGGGTCTATGCGGATGCGCATTGATTACCGCCAGCTGAATAAGGTCACTATTAAGAATAAGTATCCTCTGCCGCGCATCGATGATTTATTTGACCAGTTGCAGTGTGCTTGTGTGTTTCCAAGGTTGATTTGAGATCGGGTTATCATCAGTTGAAGATTCGGGCTTCAGATGTTCCGAAGACTGCATTTCGTACCAGATATGGCCATTATGAGTTCCTGGTGATGTCGTTTGGTTTAACTAATGCCCCAACAGCATTCATGGACTTGATGAATAGGGTATTCCGGCCATATATTGATTCCTTTGTCATCGTCTTCATTGATGACATCTTGATTTATTTGCGGAGCCTGGGTGAGCATGAGCAGCATTTGAGAGTTGTGCTCCAGACCTTGCGGGAACAGAAGTTGTATGCTAAGTTCTCCAAGTGCGAGTTCTGGTTAGATTCCGTGGCATTTTTGGGGCATGTGGTATCCGGAGAAGGTATCAAGGTTGATCCTCAGAAGATTGAGGCGGTTCAGAGTTGGCCGCGTCCTACTTCAGCTACAGAGATCAGGAGTTTCTTGGGCCTAGCAGGCTATTATCGCCGATTCGTGGAAGGGTTCTCTTCTATTGCAGCTCCATTGACCTGATTGACTCAGAAGAATGCCCCGTCTCAGTGGTCCGACGAGTGTGAGGCGACATTTCAGAAGCTCAAGTCAGCGTTGACCTCAGCACCAGTTCTGTTATTGCCTTCCGGTTCTGGGATGTATACTGTGTATTGCCACGCTTCACGCGTCGGATTAGGATGTGTGTTGATGCAGGATGGCAGGCTTATTGCTTATGCTTCGCGCCAGCTGAAGGTTCATGAAAATAATTATCCTGTGCACGATTTAGAATTGGCGGCGATTGTTCATGCTTTGAAGATTTGGCGGCACTATTTGTATGGTGTGTCATGTGAGGTCTACACTGATCACCGCAGTTTGCAGCACTTATTGAAGCAGAGGGACCTTAATTTGAGGCAGCAGAGATGGCTTGAGTTGTTAAAAGATTATGATCTCACTATTTTGTAGCACCCGGGCAAGGCGAATATAGTAGCAGATGCTTTGAGCAGCAGGGTAGCGAGTATGGGTAGCTTGGCCTACATTGCAGCTGAGGAGAGACCTTTAGCCTTGGACATTCAGTCCTTGGCCAATCGCCTTGTGATACTGGACCTTTCGGAGCCTCGTCGAGTTTTGGCTCATGTAGTTGCTCAGTCTTCATTGTTGGGGGAGATTAAGGCTCGACAGTTTGATGATCCATGCCTTGCAGAGATTCAGGATACGGTGGTCCAGGGCAGGACCAAAGAGGTTACTTTGGGTGAGGATGGTGTTTTGAGGCCCCAGGGCCGTTTATGTGTTCCTAATATTGATGGCCTGAGGAAAAGAATTCTAGAAGAGGCCCACAGTTCCCGGTATTCTGTTCATCCAGGTGCGACGAAGATGTACCGTGATTTGAAGAAGCACTACTGGTGGAGGCGGATGAAGAAAGATATAGTACAGTATGTGGCTAGGTGTCTAAATTGTCAGCAGGTCAAGTACGAGCACCAGAGGCCAGGAGGCTTGTTTTAGCAGATGCCCATTCCTGAGTGGAAATGGGAGCGTATCACCATGGACTTTGTGGTTGGGTTGCCTCGAACATTGCAGAAGGTTGACGCGGTTTGGGTCATTGTGGATAGATTGACCAAATCGACGCATTTCATTCCTGTGGCTACTACTTATACCACAGAGAGGCTGGCCTAGATTTATATTCGGGAGATAGTCCAGTTGCACGGTGTGCCGGTGTCCATCATATCAGATCGAGGTCCTCAGTTCACCTCGCACTTCTGGAGATCATTGCACAGTGAGATGGGCACTCAGATAGATCTCAGCTCAACATTTCACCCTCAGACTGATGGTCAGTCGGAGCATACGGTTCAGATTTTGGAGGATATGCTCATGGCTTGTGTGATTGATTTTGGCGGTTAGTGGGACCAGTTCTTGCCTTTTGCGGAGTTTGCATACAATAACAGTTATCAGTCTAGCATCGAGATGGATCCATTCGAGGCTTTATATGTTCGACGATGTCGTTCTCCTATCGTGTGGTTTGAGCCTGGCGAGGCCAAGTTATATGGCACAGATCTGGTGAGAGATGCTTTGGATAGGGTGAAGATTATTCGGGAGAGACTTCGCACAGCTCAGTCTAGACAGAAGAGTTACGTAGATCAGCGGGCGCGTGATGTAGCATTTATGGAGGGAGATAAGGTTATGTTGAAGGTTTCGCCGATGAAGGTCGTTATAAGATTCAGGAAGAAGGGCAAGCTAAGCCCCAGGTTTATAGGCCCTTTTGAGGTGTTGAGGCGAGTTGGGGAAGTTGCTTATGAGCTCGCTTTACCTCCCGCCTCATCAGGAGTCCATCCGGTATTTCATGTATCCATGCTCCGGAGATATCATGCCGATTTCTCTCACGTGATTGATTTCAGCACTATTCAGTTAGATGAGAAGTTGGGCTTTGAGGAGGAGCCAATTGCTATTATTGATAGTCAGGACCACCATTTGAGGTCTAAGAGAATTTCAAACGTAAAGGTCCAGTGGAAGGGCCAACCAGTCGATGAGGCGACTTGGGAGTCCGAGGAGGACATGCGGAGCAGGTATCCACAACTATTCAGCACTTCAGGTACGATTCTACGTACGTTCGAGGACGAACGTTTGTTTTAGAGGGGGAGATTGTGATGACCCAAAAGGCCATCTTATGTAAATTAATTATGATCGTGTTCTGAGGCCCCGAAAGCCTCTGTTAATCTCACCTCGATATGCGTGCGCAGCCCAGGCGCATTGCCGGTAAGCCTTTATGTGAAAAACTTGATAAAGAGTGGAATTTATGATAATAAATTGAATAAAGTTGACTTTGGTCAACATTTTTGGTAAACGGACCCGGACCCGTTATCTGACGGTCCCGAAAAGCCCGTAGGAAAATATGGGACTTGGGCGTATGCCCGGAATCGAACTCCGAGGACCCAAGTCCGAGAAATGAATTTTTAAAAGAAATTGTTTTCTGAAAATAATAAAGGCTTATGTAAATGAACCTTGATGTGAAACCTGTGTTTCCGGGCCCGTATTGTGGTTTTGGAGCCAGGAACAGGTTCAATATGTGTTATTTAAGTTATCTGTGAAATTTGGTAAGAAACAGACATGATTTGACGGGTTTCGGATCCAAATGGAAAATTTAGAGTTAATGAAGTTTTGAGAAATCTCATAGAATTTGAAATTTGGTTTGGAATGTGATTTTATGTTCCTGAGGTCCGAATGAAATTCCAAGACCAGGGATAGTTCCGTTATGTCATTCATGACTTGTCTGCGAAATTTGAAATCATTCCGAGTAGTATAGGCCGGTACGGTGCATTGAAGTGAATTCTAGAATTTCAAGTTCTTAAGTTTTGATTCAATTTGGTTTTGGGGTTGAATTCTGAGTTTCTTTGTTGTTTTTCATGTTCTGAGAGTTCGAGCGAGTCCGTATCACGAATACAGACTTGTCGGTGCTTTTGGACGGGGTCCCGAGGGACTCGGGTGAGTTTTGGACCCCGAGGAGCTAAGTTGGAAAAACCAGATTTTTGCTATCTGGTTTCCTTCTCTGCGATCGCAGAAGGTGGGTCACGATCGCGGAAGGCCGGACTCCATGCCTTCGCGATCGCAGTCCCATGGTCGCGATCGCATAGTGCCAAGCCAGGGCCGGGCACAGTTACTCTTCACGATCGCAGGACCTCTGCCGCGATCGCAGATGTCTGGCCAGTTGGCCTTCGCGATCGCAGGACCTCTGCTGCGATCGCAGAGGTCTGGCCAGTTGGCCTTAGCGATCACATGCCCCTTGTCGCGATCGCAGTTAAGGAATCCCTGGGCAGTTTTATTAAATATGGGACTTATCATATTTCCTCCATTTTCATCTTCCTCCTCAAGTTTTTAGAGAGCTCTTCAAGGAACCTTCCACCACTGTTATTGAGGTAAGTAAATTCCATAGTTTTACTAGTTTCAAACATTAATTCCTAGTTAAATTCACTACTAAATTATCTAAAATCATAGAATTAGGTAGTAATTTTAGGGTTCTTGAGGATTTTGTGATTTTCCATTTTAGGCCATGAATTCAAGTAGAAATCACACCTTAATGATTCTTAGGCTATGGGTGAGTGATCCCTTCGCGAATTTTCGGAATTTCATCATGGGGGACTGGGGTTGGGATTTGGGAATTCTTCAAGAATAGCGATTTTAGTGAATAACTAAGATAACTTTCCGCATTGTGCATGCATTGATATTATTGTATACCCTTTGGCTAGTTGCGAGTCCTCGAGTGTAGAGTTCTGAGTTTCGGGCGCAATTGTGGTCCGAGGGGTAGATTTGACACGAGGTGAGTCTCCTTTCTAACCTTGTAAGAGGGAATTGTCCCCGTAGGTGATGTATATTCTATGTGTAATTGTTTGGGTGCTACGTACGCGCCAAGTGACGAGAGTCCGTACGTAGCGGCTATTATTGTTTTGTCCGGGTAGTTAGGCCCACATCCGGCCTTGTATTCTTTCTCGTAATGCCTTATATGCTTTTCTCGTAATGCCTTATATGCTTCCTTGTAATGCTTTATATGATTCATTGTGACGCCATATGTACTATGAGATTATGTTTTGTATAGTATTGTCCCTCTGAGGCTTTTATGGAAAATTGTTGAATGGAGAGGAATTTGTTATGGAAAGTAAGTATTTGAAATATATATGGGATCGGGCCATACGCCACGACATAGTTGAAGAAGTAATTGATGTATATATATGGGATCGGGCCGTACGTCACGGCAGAGTTGAAAAAGTATTTGAAGTATATATATGGGATCGGGCTGTACGCCACGGCAGAGTTGAAAAGCAATTGAAATATATATGGGATCGGGCCGTGCGCCACGGCAGTGTTGAGAAGTATTTGTGATATATATGGCATCGGTCCGTACGCCACGACAGTGTTGAGAAATTCTTGAAACACATATAGGATCGGGCCGTACACCACGACGAGTTTAGAAGGTACATTATGGGAGCTGGCCGTACGCCATGGCGGATCTAAGATTTGGTGGTTATTGTTTCGTTTCGGTGGCCTTACCCTTGAAAGTATATTATTGCTTAATTTAGTAGTTGTTTGGATTTCTGCTCTTGATATGTACTTGTCGTTTATTTCCTGACATGCCTACTGTACTTCATTATATTCTATCATATGTTATTACTGTTGAAACTTAGTGAGTATCGAGTCGACCTCTCGTCACTACTTCTTCGAGTTTAGGCGGGATACTCACTAGTTACATATTTATTTAATATGTACTCATGTTGCACTTCTGTACTTAACTGTACATGTATTGAGGTTGGTGCTTCTGGTTATTGTACCGGAGATAGATCCTGAGCTTGTGGATTTGACTTCACGGTGAGCTGCTTCCTCTGGCGATTCCCAACAGCACCATGGTGTTTTCACTTACTTTTGTTATTTTCCCCGTCTATTTCATCCGGATTGTGGATTTGTATATATATTACTTTCCTTTGTATGTTCCGTTAGTATGCCCATGACACTCGTGAAACTAGTTCCTGGCACACGCGTAGTGTATATTTTGGGTTTTGGGTTGTATATGCATACGTATGCCTTATTTTTGCCATGTAGTGCTATACTTTATTTCCATGTCAAGCTATCATCATGTTTAATTATTTAAAATTGGTAATTATTGACTTGTTTAATCAAATAGGAAGGGCAATACTTAGTGTAATTCATATTGGCTTGCCTAACCCCGTCGTTGGGCGCCATCACGACCTGGATTAGGATTCTGGGTCCTGACAGTTAATTTCATGCATATTTATACTAGGACATGGTGTCTACGTGTTGGGGTTGTTTTTTAAACATCTTTATAGACAGTTATTTACTTAGGCGACATGGACATGATTTAAATCAACATGCAAATACAATCCTAAAGCAGGATTTCTAATGAACGTAGAGAATGGTCAATTTATCAGGCTTACAGCAGTAGCTTAATGACAGGATTTCTAAGTGATTGTGACTTATGCAGAATCAGAATTTTGTGGTAAAAGAAGTGATGAGCCTATAACATGTTTTCTAATATGCAAAATCAGTAAATGTGACTACCCTAAGGCGGGATATCTAATGCAAATAATGCAACAGACCTATGGCATGATTTCTAATGCAAGTAACATAATACATAAACCTAAGGCATGATTTCTACCTGGTTCCCCACAAAAATCATATAGGAATCCCTTCCTTTTTTACTAATTTCCCCAATATTTGTTTACAAAGATCATTATTACAGACCGAAAGTGAATGAATTACATAAATAAATATAAACTATACTATAGGGAGCCTGAGTTAGGCCAAAAGTAAACCTGGGGGAGGGGGGGGGTGCAGGCCTTCAAAACAGTCTCAAATGCCAAGAGTCTCATAGCCAACAGGATGCCCTGGTGTGTCAAAGTTCCCTAAGGACCTTAGGGATCCCGGGCAATGCTCACACCAAGACCCCTTTCTTAAATAGAGAATTGGTTATGTGCAGTGTGGAAGGGTCAACCCTAGTGTGCCAGAGTTTGGAGGAATCTCATGGATTCCTAGGCAGTACACACATTGGAGGGGCATAACTTAATAATCTAAGAGTAGAAGTGAGTCTGCTTGACATAGTTTTGAAAGAACAGTGTAGAGATAAGACTTTTAGGGGTGAAAAGGTTTTCAGGAACAGAAAAAAGTTTTAAGAAAAATACTAAGAGTGGAAAACAGTTTTTTGAAATCAATTCTGATAAGAACAAGTATTCAACATACAATCACACAGACTTAGAATGCCCAGACTCAAAACAGTTTCACAAACATGGGTCAGGGGGTTGGGAACATATAGAGTTCACATCAGGGATACATGAATTGGGTACAAGGGGGACGCATATAGGCCAACAAATGCATAAAACCATTAGGAATCTAATGATTCAGAGACCTAACAAGTTAGTCATGATAATAGGCAATTAAACATAGAGAAAGAGTGTGGTAAAAGTCCTTTTGAAGATAAGGGTGCATTACACAGGATCGGCCATACAATTAGGGTCAATTAAGTACACTAGGAGACTAAGTCACTAACATGATCACACTAGTTGAGGGGAGTAAATAGGGACTAAATAAACATGCTGGCCAAGTATCAAACAAGCAAGTGAGACCTAGACATGCTGATACACACTTGAACAAGAGAGGACAAAATTTAGACATGTTGAATAAATCGGTAAAAAGGAAGACAAAATGAATTCATAGCCAATTAAACTTGTGCACGAATAGGCATGGATTTACAGACATAGAACACATAGGGTTTGAGTCTTAGAATTGAACTAGGGACATACAAGTTAAAGAAGCAAAGGGCAGAATGTAAAACAAGTATAGTTCCACTATCTAGCCTTGGCTTTCATCCGACTAGACCACAATTAGCACAAGTAGCAGAGAAAGAAGAGAGAGTTTGAGTGTGTGTGTATTTTGAACTAAGTGTTCCCTTTGAGAGGTAAAACAAGAGTGTATATATAGCAGTTTAAAAGTAGAACAAATAAGGTAAAGGAATCAGCATACAGTCAATTAAGGAAATCATAGGGTCACAGAATCCAATCACATAAATGATTCGGAATAGTCCCCTTAATTAGGGGTAATTGATCAAACGGTAATAACATGGGTTTAATTAAGGCAAGAATCCCAATCATACCATGTAAAGGAATCTGTAAGAATTCAAAATTATAGGGGCAATCCAATAAGGCATGGATGACTAATTAAGGTCATAAACAAAGAAACAAATAAATCTATGCATACGAATCTCTAACAGAACAACATAATAGGAAACAATCAGCAAAACTTTCAAAATAATACTGATTTTCGGAAAGAAATATCAACTTCCATAAATAGAAATTAGACTAAGCAAGACTTCACAAAAAATATAGAAATTAAACGGAAAAACAGATTCGAACCCTAATAGAGATTAATTAGGGCAAAAACCACAAAATAATGGATTTGACAAAGAAAATGTTTAAGTCCAAAAAATAGAGCTAAGTAATACGACTGGTAACACAGAAAGTACCCAAAATCGAAGCAAAGGTTGGAAAAATCAATGCATCACATAAAATCAACTAAGGTTTAAGTATTTTGCACAAACCAGTCACGAAGACGAAAGAACAATTAATAAAACACTTAGGAGTCAGAAAAGCCTTTGAAAATCAACTTGGGATGAACCCTAGTTTTAGGGAAAAGTCGGAATAATCGGTTAAAACATTAAATTTTCAAAGAAAAACATGTAATAGTGCTCGATTCATATCAAATCTATACAGAGTTGAGAAGGATCGATAGTATCAGTCTAGGGTTTCCATAAAAGTAGTATAGGTGAGAGAATAGGTCAAGAAACCATAGCTTCGTAACAAACAAGAGGAAATTCTTACTCACAGTCGAAAAAATGGCCTGAGACAGGCTAATAAGCAAGGTTTCGACCAGAAATGGTTGGGTTCCTTGAGATCTTCTCAAGGATATAAGAAGTCAAAGAGCCATGGTGTGTAGAAGGCCAGGACTGGCCGGAGAAGACAGGGAATCATCACAGGGTGGAGGTTTACGCTGGTGATGGCGTTTAGAACTAGGGTTCAGTCGAGAGAGTTGAGAGAAGAGGGAAGTGATGACGACGGGTGAGAGGAGAGAAATGAGAGGGTTTGAGGGGTTAGGTCTAGATTTAATTATAGAAATGGGAATATGGACCGTTGATCTGAATGATCAACGGTCATGATTGAATGGGGGTATTGGGTTGGGCAGGTGTGTATTTGGGCCTAAGGGGTTAGGGTTTTGGGCTAGTTTGGAAAGGTTAGGTCTGAAAATAAAAGGGGCTATTTTTTAAATACCCAAATAATTGATAATAATTAATTTATAAAATAATTAACAAATTATAAAAAATAATTGACATGCATAGAAATGTTTTAAAAATAATTATTCGATATTTTAAAAATACGATGGACCATTTTCTAGTAAAATAATGTAATAATGTATGCATGGGCTATAATTGCAAAGTTATTACAATTGTAACCAAAAAGTGTAAATATGTCCATTTGTGAAATAATTTAAAATTAATATGACTATAAATAGTAAAATTAAATCAAGAAATGTTATGAAGTCATTTGTCATGCAATTTAATAATTATTTATATAAATAAAATACAGGGATAAATTAATTTTAAAATGTAAAAATTATGGAAAAGTATCAATTGATGCTAATGTATAGTTTTAAAGGTATATATGCATTTTAAAAACATTATAGGGAAAAATTGGGTATCAACAGTTGCCCCTTTTTACCCGAGAAGGATGAAAGAGTTGTCGGGTAAAGATATGATGGCTAATTTTGACCGAGCGAGATGGCTTGAGAGATTTAGGCCGCACTTTTGTTTCTGAGCTGCCTACATATCCCTGGTTTTACAGGAATCAGGCCATGTGTAGTTCTGGATCCAACGACGAAATATACAGATGAAGTCATCACAAGAACGGACACGAGATTTCGGGATAGGTGAAAGAATGGTTATGGTGAGCGGTCAAGTTTGAGATAGTTGAAGGAATCAGAGCGGTATTGCTCCTATTGGGATAACGGTTGCTTACCGGGTCACCTGCAAATAAATAGATGCCACGAGCATATATTTTTGCGCAAATTTAAACATGATGCAGATTCCCTTTAGACCATGAAAGTTGTCTTCGGACAGTTGAGGATGACGTCCTTAGACCATGATGTCCTTGGCCATGAATCGTTCAGTGAGGGATTCGCAGGCCATCAAAATGATGTTCTCGGGACATGAATATTGTGCCTCCGAACCATGACGCCTTTGAATAATGATATGCAAATTTGGAGAGATCCTCAGGCCATGACATTGTGTCTTCCGGCTATGAGGATGATGCCTTTAGGCTATGACGCCCTTGGAAAAGTTGGCGACATTTCAGCCCATGAGATGCATAATATGATGCTAGAATCAACAAGACAAGGCTTAGTCTTGTGAAGTTGAGGGCAGAGCTTAGCCCGAAAGAAGAGCAAAGTAGATAGTGTCGGAGAGACAATGCTTAGTCTTGGCAAAAATGCAAATAGGAGGCAGAGCTTAGCCTCATGTAGATGGAGACAGAGCTTAGTCTCATGCAAGATTTGGGACAGGGCTTAGTCCCATGCAAATGATGGCAGAGCTTAGCCTTATGCAGATATGGAGGCAGGTCTTAGCCTCATGCAAGTATGAAGGTAGAGCTTAACCTCATGCAAGATGCGAGACAGGGATTAGTCCCATGCAAATAAAGGTAGCGCTTAGCCTTATGCAGATATGGAGGCAGGGCTTAGCCTCATGCAAGTATGGAAGTAGAGCTTAATCTCATGCAAGATGCGGGACATGGCTTAGTCCCCTGCAAATGAAGGCAGAGCTTAGCCTTATGCAAATATGGAGGCAGGGCTTAGCCTCATGCAAGTATGGAGGTAGAGCTTAACCTCATGCAAGATGCGGGAAAGGGCTTAGTCCCATGCAAATGAAGGCAGAGCTTAGCCTTATGCAGATATGGAGGCAGGTCTTAGCCTCATGCAAGTATGAATGTAGAGCTTAACCTCTTGCAAGATGCGGGACAAGGCTTAGTCCCATGCAAATGAAAGTAGTGCTTAGCCTTATGCAGGAAAGATAGAATAAATAGCAGTTGATAGCAGAGTTTTCTTAGCTGGTAGTAGATTTCAGTATCGCCGTTGTTATGAAAATTGTGACTTCGAGGCATGTATATTCTTTTTTCCTACAACCAAAGAAAAATTATGAGTTCTGTAAAAGGGTAGGTCGGTTCATGCCTCCGTCGGCTTTGCTTGTTCTGAAGGTTTCGTTCAAATCATAGGGGGTAGCGTTTGCTAAATAGAGTTATTTCGCAAGCAAGCATGCATAGTTTTCAAAGACATAGTAAAATACATTTTAGAAATTGGTTAGATGAACTGATGACTGTTAAATGATCCGAGACATTGTGACCTCTAGAATTTTGAGGATCCTCCTCAAAACTCTGCTCCAGTTAGATGGGTAGACACCTTTGACTACTGTACATGTTGCGATCAACTGAACTTGCTTCGGAATTTTGATGGTCCTCCTCAAAATTCTGCCCTAGTTTTCGATTATGGGGGGAAATTAGATTTTTATTGGATTGTGAACAAACCCATAGGGTTGCCTACGTATCCCCTCTTAAACGGGAATCAGGTCGAGCGTAGTTCAATTTACATCATATGAGGAAAGCATAAAGAGTTACACATAGTATCGCTTGATTGCATCTGAGTTGATCGGTTTTTGCCAGACTTCTCCGTCCATCTCTGCAATTATGAGGGTTCCTCCTGTTAACACTCTATGAACCATGTAAGGACCTTGCCAGTTGGGAGAGAATTTCCCCTTGGCTTCATCCTAATGTGGAAAGATCTTCTTCAACACCAGCTGCCCCGGTGTGAACTGTCTCGACTTGACTCTTTTGTTGAAGGCTCCGGACATTCTGTTCTGATAGAGTTTCCCGTGACACACTGCATTCATACTTTTTCCGTCTATGAGGGCTAGCTGCTCATAACGACTCGTTATCCATTCTGCGTTGCTGAGCTCAGCTTCTTGTATGATTCTCAAGGAAGGAATTTCTACCTCAGCAGGAATGACAACTTCTGTACCATAAACCAACAAGTATGGAGTTTCCACGGTTGATGTTCAGACTGTGGTGCAGTATCTCAATAAGGCGAATGGTAGCTTCTCGTGCCACTATTTGTGATTTTCTACCATCTTTCTCCGTATCTTCTTGATGTTTTTGTTGGCAGCTTCTACAACCCCGTTCATCTGTGGTCTATCGGCTGTGGAATTCTTGTGCTTGATTTTGAAAATCTCACACATGGCCTTCATCAGATCACTGTTGAGATTAGAGGCATTGTCGGTGATGATTGATTCTGGAACTCCAAATCGACAAACAATCCGGTCACGGACAAAATCTACCATGACTTTCTTAGTCAGTGCCTTATAAGATGCTGGTTTGACCCATTTGGTGAAGTAATCAATAGCTACCAGGATGAATCAGTGCTCATTTGAGGAGGTGGGCTTGATTGGACCAATGACATCCATTACTTAGGCGGCGAATGGCCAAGGTGAGCTAGTTGCATAGAGCTCATTGGGCGGCACTTTTATCATATCTGCATGTATTTGACATTGGTAGCATTTCCGTACATATTGGATGCAATCTTTCTCCGTGGTCATCCAAAAATAACCGGCCCTAAGTATCTTCTTGTCCAAGACAAAGCCGTTCATATGCGGGCCGCAGGTCCCAGCATGTATCTCTTCAAGTAGTTTGGAAGCTTTTTTTGCATCGACACACCGCAGTAACCCCAAATCAGGAGTTCTTGTGTACAGGGTTCCTCCGATGTTGATGAAACTGTTGGAAAACCTCCAATGCGTACGTTTCAGAGTATGATTCCCATGCTCCGGATATTCATTTTCCCAAATATTCTTTGATATCGTGGAACCAAGGGCTTCCGTTTGTTTCTTCTTCCACATGGGCACAATACGCCGGTTGGCTATAGATCCTTACTGGGATAGGAGCAATGAAGTTCTTGTCTGGATGCTGTATCATGGATGACAAAGTGGCTAATGCGTCGGTAAACTCGTTCTGGATTCTGGGAACATGCCGAAACTCGATCTTCGTGAACCTCTTTCTCAATTCCTGCACATGGTGAAGATATGGCAATATCCTGGAATTCTTAGTGGACCATTCTCCTTGTACCTGGTGCACAAGCAAATCTGAATCACCGATTACCAGCAGCTCCTGGATATTTATGTAGATGGCCATGTTGAGTCCTAGTATGCAAGCTTCATATTCTGCCATGTTGTTGGTGAAGAGAAATCTGAGTTTAGTAGATGATAACGTTGGCCAGTTTGTGATACCAAGACAACTCCAATGCCGACTCCTTTGAAATTTGTCGCTCCGTCGAAGAACATCCCTCAACCGTTGTAAGACTCAACAATATCTTCTCCTATGAATAGAACCTCTTCATCGGGAAAATACGTCTTCAGGGGTTCATATTCTCCTTCTACGGGGTTCTCAACAAGATGATCTGCCATGGCATGTCCCTTGACTGCTTTTTGAGTCACATAAACGATGTCGAACTCACTCAACAGGATTTTCGACTTAGCCAACTTGCTAGTGGGCATGGGCTTCTGAAAGATATACTTCAAGGGATCCATTCTTGATATGAGGTATGTTGTGTAAGCACAGAAGTAGTGCCTCAGCTTCTGAGCTATCCAGGTCATAGCGCAAAAGGTACGTTCCAGCAGAGAGTACCGCGCTTCATATGGAGTGAGCTTCTTACTTAGGTAATAGATAGCTTCTTCCTTTCTCCCTGCCTCGTTGTGCTGCCCCAGAATGTAGCTGAAGGCTCCATCTAGCACTGCAAGGTAGAGTAGCAAGGGTCTACCTGGCTCTGGCGGGACCAAGACCGGTGGTGTTGATAAGTACTCCTTGATCATGTCAAAAGTCTTTTGACAATCTTCAGTCCAACTAGTTGTAGCGTCTTTCTTCAACATCTTGAAAATTGGCTCGCATATAATTGTGGACTGGGCTATGAACTGGCTGATGTAGTTTAGTCATCCCAGGAAACTCATTACATCCTTCTTACGGTTTGGCGGTGGCATCTCCTGGATGGCTTTGACTTTTGATGGATCAAATTCTATCCCTCGGCAGCTGACGATGAACCCAAGCAACTTTCCGGCAGGAACCCCGAACGCACACTTTGTAGGATTTTGTTTCGGGTTGTATTTCCGCAATCTATCGAAGAACTTCCTCAAATCTGCTATATGATCTGTGGCTTTCTTGGATTTAATGATGACGTCGTCCACATACACCTCGATCTCCTTATGTATCATGTCATGAAAGATGGTAGTCATAGCCCTCATGTAGGTGGCCCCAGCATTCTTTAGGCCGAATGACATCATCTTGTAGCAGTACACTCCCCAGGGTGTAGTGAAAGCCATTTTCTCAGCATCTTCTTCGTCCATACATATCTGATGGTAACTGGCGAAACAATCCACAAATGACTGGAGTTCGTGTTTGGCACAATTGTCGATTAGGATGTGTATGTTTGGAAGCGGGAAATCATCCTTTGGGCTGGCTTTGTAGATCCCGATAATTGACACAAACCCTGACCTTTCCATCCTTCTTCAGAACTGGCACGATGTTGGCTAAACAAGTTGGGTATTCAACCACCTTGAGGACCTTGGCCTTGATTTTCTTAGTGACTTCCTCCTTGATTTTCAGACTCATATCAGGCTTGAATTTTCTGAGTTTCTGCTTCACTGGTGGACACATTGGGTTTGTGGGTAACTTGTGAGCCACAATGGATGTACTTAACCCGCTCATATCATCGTATGACCATGCAAATATGTCCTCATATTCCTTCAAGAATTGTGTGCACTCTTCTTTTTCTGACAGCGACAAGTGGATGCTGATACGGGTCTCCTTGATAGTTTCGGAATCTCCTAAGTTGATTACTTCTGTTTCTTCTAGATTGGACTTAGGCTTGTTCTCAAAATCTTCTACTTCTCTAACAATTTCCTCGGGTATGACATCTTCTTCCTCTGAATCACTATCCTTTTGTTGTGTTGTCTCATTACATGTCACAGTCATCGGTTCATCAAGACAGGAAATAGTAATGATGTATAAATAAAGATATGAAAGGAAAAATTGGTAAAAATAAATATCGATTCATTGAAACATAAAAGCGATTTTCAATAATTTAAACAACATTTTTGGAACACTGGAGATTTTATTTAAAACAAAAATGCAAAAAGAGAAATCATTTTCTTAGAAAACATAATAAACAATGTTGTTCAACGTTGCTACCCCGGGACTCATTGGGCTCTGGATGGTTTGACAGTCCAATTCCCGAGGAATGATCCTTTCTCTACAGCTTGGATGGTAGGGCCTTCTTCCTCCTCCTCATCCTCAACAATTACACAACAGTCCATGTCCTCATCCTCCAGGAACAAGTTCCTTAAAGCCGACAGTGCTTCTTCCTCCTCTGATCCCCATATGATGTCGGCCTGTTGGAATGTCTGACTCAAGTGTGGTAGTAGGCTGCTCCAATGGATAGTAAGGACCACGCCACGGTGGTTACCAGTCATTGTATTCTTTCCAGGTATACTGATATCCCAGTCCAAAAGTAGTTTCATGACACTTAGGCTGTATTGGCTTGGAAATGCCATGAAGATTCTTACCAAGGCCCTTGCCGGGCTCATACCCTCTCCAGTTCATCAGGCTCGTTATTTTGCTATCCCACCACTTATCTTTGTCGATTGCATTGAATCGCTCAATGTGATGATATGTCTCTCACCGAGCCTTCTTCTATTCTCAACCACCGGAATAGTCTGACGGTTGTAAATGGGGTTGCTCCCATCTCCATGGATAATCACCTCTTGATGGTTCAATTCGAATTTCACTGTCTGATACAAAGTTGATGCCACAGCCCCAACGACATGTTACCATGCTCGTCCCAATAACAGATTGTAGGATGCAAATATATCCAGCACCTGAAACTCGACATCAAACCATGTAGGTCCCATCTGAAGGCAGAGATTGATCTCCCCGATGGTAGCCCTATGAGACCCGTCAAATGCCTATACGTTCATGGTCCATCCTCGTATCTCGTATAGGCCTTTGCCCAACCTTTTAAGTGTTGTAAATGGAAAAATATTGAGACTGGATCCTCCATCGATCAGGACCCCGGTAATGAAGTAGTCTTCGCATTGCACGGTAATATGCAGTGCCTTATTGTGACTCAAACCTTCAGGTGGAAGCTTATCGTCGTGGAAAGTGATCTTGTGACTTTCCAGTACCTGCCCCACCATGTTAGCCATTTCTCCGCTTGTGATGTTATTAGGCACATATACTTCGTTCAATACTTTCATCAGAGCACTTATATGTGTTTCTGAATTCTGCAACAGTGACAAGATAAATATCTGAGCAAGAGTCTTGTTCAGATCATTGATGAATGAATACTCCCTTGCTTGTACCTTCTTCCAGAGGTTATCTAGGCCTGTTTCAACGAAGGGAGGTCTGTTAGAGGCTTATTTGCTGGACTCTCCCAAATTCTTAGGTGTGTAGATCCTTCCGGTCCTAGTCATCCCTTGTACAACACCAACTTCTTCTATTTTAGTCTTTTCTCTTCTTCTAGCTTCAGCTACGTAATCCCATGGCACAACCTTGGTGTTGAAAGGCGGTGTGGTTGAGACTGTTACTGTAAATGGCATGTCTACCTTCACCTCAAATGGAATAGATGCCACAGCAGGTGGTGCTACTTCAACCTCGAATGGGACTGATGCGGTTACCTCAACCTCCACTGGCGGCTGTATCTGCACTATAATAGGATTTAGTGTAACAATGGGCTTCTTGGGATCATCACCTTCTTTGATTAGCCCTATTGATCCCTCTGAATCCCATTCTTCATCCATCTCTATCATATTGACATCTTCGCCCCTGTGATCTGGGAGGGGGTTATTGCGGACATTAGGCGTAGCCTCCTTTGCATGGAAGATTTTGTTGTCAATCAAAGCCTGGATTTTTTCCTTCAATGTGCGTCACTCATTGATGGTATGTCCTTTCATGCCCGAATGGTATGCACAATTCTTGTTTGGATTAACCCTTTTGGGATGAATTCTCTGTGGCCACAACAGGGATGGGAATGACGTAACCAATAGCCTTTAACCTTTCATACAGCTGGTCGATGGGTTCAGCAATGGCAGTATACTGTTTGGGTGGTCTACGGTCAAAGTTAGGTCATGGTCTCGGGTAGTTTTGACGTGTTGGAGGTGACTGAAAATGAGATGGTTGGGAATTATAGGTGTGATAGACAGTGGCTAGTTTGGAATATCTGGGATATGAGGGTTGGTATATAGTTGGAGGTGATGGTTGATATGTGGGTGGAGGTGATGGTTGATATGTGGGGGGGGGGGGGGTGCTTGGTACGTAAATGGGGAGTTTTGATATATCAGTGGAGTTTTGGGTCCTTGTGCACCCGTTACCGCTCCCGCGTCCTTCTTCTTAGATATACCACCGGACTGTAATGCTTTGTTGGTGGCCTGCAGTGCCTCGAAGTTTTTGACCATCCCGCTCTTGATGCCTCCTTGATCCTTTCACCAAGTTTGATGATATCAGAGAACTTGTGATTTTCAATAACCATCAGTCTCTCATAGTACTGCGGATCCTGTGCTCTGACGAAGAACTTGTTCATCTGCTCTTCATCCAATGCCGGCCTGACTTTGGCTTCTTCCGACCTCAAATGAGTAGCATACTCGCGGAAAGTTTCAGTAGGCTTCTTCTTGAGGTTTTGAATGTAAAAGACATCTAGTGCATTCTCTGTGTTGAACCTGAACCGATCCATTAAATCAGACGCCATACTCACCAGCTGGACCATTTCTTAGGATCCTGGATGATGTGCCAGGACAAGGCATCTCCTGTAAGGCTTCTCATAAAAAGCTTCATCCGGATCTTTTCATCCTTTCCGACCCGACGAGCTTATCACAATAGGTTTTTAGGTGAACTCTGGGATCACCTATACTGTCAAACATCTTGAACTTGGGAGGTTTGTAACCCTCCGACAGTTCTACATCCGGCTGTATTTATATGTCTTCATAGTTTAGACCTTCTATCCCCTTTCCTCCTTCTGCGCCTTGAACTCGGCTGGTCAACTCCTTGAGTTCATCGGCCAGGTTCTTAATGAGCATATCCTTCTCAGCAGACTGTGGTGTATCAGAGATAGGTTGAGTGGAGTGAGGTAGGGTCTCCACATATATGGGATTGTTTTGGTGACCTTGAGTTTGGGTGTAGTGGTGATCATTGGTGGAATTTATGGGTTCGGGAATGACTGGTGGGGTGTTTCGTGGATTGTGGAAGGTGTTTTGCTGGTATTGCGGCGGGATGGTTTGATTTTATGGCGGAGTTGTGTAATGGTGAGGTGCAGAAGGATTTTGTGGGTGCTTGTTGGGTGTGTTTTGAGGTGGTGCGGGGTTCTGAGTGTTCGGGTGACTGATGTCACGCACTGAGTGAGAAGGATAGGTTTTCTATATTCCGGACATGCTCGAGCTCTCCTTGGAGTTTCAGTATTCTCTATTCGAGCTGCGAAACAACATCATTCGGGACCTGAGTACCCCGACTATCAGAAACCTCTGTATGTTCAGCAAGTGTAGTGTTTTCTTTTATGGTGTTGTTCAAATCTGTCATCTTCGCTTTTCCTTTCCCTTTTGGTAGACTAGGAGGAGGAGAAGGTGGAGGGCCCCTGGATCTTGTGTGATAAGCTGATGATGCTAGTATGCACGAACCAACCTTTGGGGAATGGGAATAATCAAAAAGAAAGAAAAATGAAAGGTAGCCAAGTCAGTAAGTGTTCTGAAAAACGAACTTGCGGTATTTAAACACATATTGTAGAAATGTAAATTCGCGTCCTAATTTTTTGGAGCCTCGTTGTGCCCGAGGTAGGTCTAGCGACAAGTTGATTTGGAGAACTTAGATGCCAATAAATGCCTCATTTCATTAATATAAAAATAGATGAATCGGAAAATGACACTAAGATAATAAAAATATGTCACTATTGGCGCTGGGCCTTATTACATTTAGGAAGGCAAATAAATCTAGTCTACTTGGTCCCAGAAGGACCCTTCCAGGCTCTATCTTCTTGACTCCATCAAACTGGTTCCCCAGCTCGCGCAGACCTAGAAGCAGGTAGGCTGTAGCCAGGTGTCCTCCCTCGCTTCCTTCAACATTCTGGCAGTCTTCGATCCTCTTTATTATCTTACCTTCCAGCTCCACTAAACATCGCTCCAGATATTCCAACCTTCTGTTGGAAGTGATAGCCATTTCCTTCCATTCATTGATCAGCCTCCTATTTGTCTCATGTATTTCCCGGTGCTAATTCTCGGAATCATAGACTCTCTTGCGTAGTCTCTTGTATTAAACTTGAGCCTCAACATCTTAATCTATGATCCTATTCCCTCGACCGGTTCCCGGCCTCACCATCCCCTCTAGGTTGTATTCTAACCATGCCGGGTAGAGAGGTGCACACCCAACGTGATACCTGTCTGGATCAATGGTGTTTTTCTCCACAATGATCTTGTAGTGCCACATGTGCTGATCTTGGCACTTGTAAGGGATGTCGTCGTCCTGAAAGTCTGCTCTGAAGTGGCTCATCTTTGCAACCCTTGGTACAACCTACTTCCTGCCCGCGTGCCTCATAACTCAGATAGGAACATAAGGGTATATTACCCTCAACCCAATCAACACCAAGTGTGGAGCGTCCCTAGACCTGATGATGAACTCGTCTGTTGGGAACCATTCAAACATCCATTGTACTTGTTCCTCGGTCAGATTGTCGAAGAACTCTAGCCACTCTTTGGCACTTTCCGGTTGAGCAAACCTGTCCGGAATGTAAGTCATCCGCTTGGGGTGATGGAAGGCAATATGGTCGTTCCAAGCCCTTCGTGGAAGTTCTTGGCGATATTGGCCCCTTTGAAGATGTTCTAATAACCACAACTGCAACAATAGATTACAACCCTCGAAATGCTTGATCCCCCTTTGACAGCGCTCCAGAGCCTTGTAGATGTCGGATATGATCATAGGGACTATGGTGTATGTTTGTCCCTCAATTCCCTCCATTAAAGACTTGGCGACCATGGCTAGTTTAGTATGGATTCTTTCCTTTTTCATCCGGAACACTATCAAACCCAAGAAGCACACAATGAACACGAACACTCTACGATGGATGTGACCTAGAGAAGTGATAGAGAACTTGTTACACCCCGTAAGTTTAACAACCGTGATACCGTTATACACACACACACACACATATATATATA
>ML265433.1:299-30529 GCA_005239495.1 Nicotiana undulata
TGAGATGAGCACTCAGATAGATCTCAGCTCTGCATTTCACCCTCAGACCGATGGTCAGTTGGAGCGTACAGTTCAGATTTTGGAGGATATGCTCAGGGCTTGTGTGATTGATTTTGGCGGTCAATGGGACCAGTTCTTGCCTTTGGCAGAGTTTGCATACAATAACAGTTATCAGTCCAGCATCGAGATGGCTCCATTCGAGGCTTTATATGGTCGGCGATGTCGTTCTCCGATTGGGTGGTTTGAGCCTGGCGAGGCCAAGCTATATGGTACAGATCTGGTGAGAAATGCCTTGGAAAAGGAGAAGATTATTCAGGAAAGGCTCCGTACAGCTCAGTCCAGACAGAAGAGTTACGCGGATCAGAGGGCGCGTGATGTAGCATTTATGGAGGGAGATAAGGTTATGTTGAAGATTTCGCCGATGAAGGGCGTTATGAGATTCGGGAAGAGGGGAAAGCTAAGCCCCAGGTTTATAGGCCCTTTCGGTGTGTTGAGGCGAGTTGGAGAGGTTTCTTATGAGCTCGCTCTACCTCCTGCCTTATCGAGAGTTCATCCGGTATTTCATGTATCCATGCTCCGAAGATATCATGCCGATTTCTCTCACGTGATTGATTTCAGCTATTCGGAACTTCAGGTACGACTCGGATTGGGATTCTGGGTCGTGACAATTCCAGTTTAGATAGAGACTTTTTAGGTATTTCTTTCTCATTGTATAAAGCTATTATGGTATAGAGCTTGTGACTTAAAAGTGACATTTCGGATTTTGGGAATTGTTCGTACATGCCGAGTGGTGACGTTTTATTTATTTGATTTACTTTACCCTGTCTTTACTTATTATTTTTGTTTAATATCTTCCGCAATTTAAGCTTACCTAGTCGTAGAGACTAGGTGCCGTCACGATACCTTTCGGGGGATAAATCGGGTCGTGACAGTTTTGTCCCACTGGGTTTTCCGTGCAAGATTTTTAATGAGGCAACCAAAAGGCGCATTGTTAGATATGTGTACTCTTTTTCCTTTTCTAGAATCGTTTTCCCATTGGGTTTTATTTTAGTTAAGGTTTTAACGAGGCACATTATTTGCTGAATAGACATTCAAGGGGGAGTGTTATAAATAGAGTTCTATTTATAGTGAATGTCTATATTTTAGAGAGATCTTAGGGATTTTACTTGGTGGCTAAGTCACTATTTTCCTATAAATAGAGGGGTCCTATTCCAGTGTAAATCATCCCAAAATTCAATAAGAATTCCCTCTCTCTCTTTCTCTGTTATATTGTTCTTCTTCTTTTATTGTTTCATAACACAAATAAAGTTATAATATCTCAAAGTAACATAACAAAAATTGAATGTGGGTTTAGAATTTAGAACCATATTCTTTTCACCCGTTAGACATAGGATGCATTGCCGCAATCATCCCCAAAATCAACTATATATATTAAATTAATACCGCAAGGGACAAAGAATATTAGTTGTAACCAATGATGTTAAAATACCATCTTGAGGGGATGAAATATATACTAAAAGGTATTAGATATATACTTGTTTTTGTTTTTTTGTTTTTTTTAAATTATAATAGAACTCGGTTGCATCCTTTGAAATTTATGTCAGTGAAATAAAGATGAGCTAAAAAAATTGAATGCAACAAATAGGCGATTTTGAATCATATTTGAACTTCGGCCCAAACAAGTAAACATGCAATCGCCAAGACCAACCCAGCAATTTAGTTCTGTCTAGTGTAAAGGTGTTAAATCAGGGTAATTGCACATATAGCCGCTTGGAGGATCGCTATTTAAGACAAACAAAATTACAACGTATATAATATATAGTTGCTTCAGGGCTATGGGCTGAAGTTAAAATTTCGGGTACAAACTTTATGTATGAGTCTGATTTAAGTGCTTGCCAAAGTCTAACTTCAGACTTGTATATTTGAAGTTGGCATATTGCTTTTGCACTTCAAACTTTAGATATTAAGATATGAAGTTAGATTCGACAATCCCAACTTCAGACTTTATACTTGAAGGTTGAATCATGAAGCCTTAATTATATTCAGACATTTAGGTCTGAAGTTCCCTCAGTAAAAATAAATAGAACTAGGATTATAACTTATATATGTTTACCCTAAAATTCGAGTAACAATTAAACTTGTATTATGGTTTTAAGGATACTTGATCTGATTCAATACCAATCGATAAATAACGAATTAAATAAATAAATTGAACGACAAAATAAATCAAACAAGTGTTGTAGCAATGTATCGACCTCGATTCAGAATAGTCTCGAGATCAAGTAGTAAGAACAGTAAGAACAATAAGAACAACAATAGATAGTAAGTAAATCGAGAGCAGCGTGTATATATTTGTGAGTGTATGATATCCTTACAAATGAATGTGGTCCCTCTTTATATAGCAGAGAAATCCTAAATAAGGTACAACTCTAATAACGGATATAAATCCCATGATTAATGTCAATAACCGCTTAGTTCAATTTCATCCGAGATTCCCGCCGAGATCTTTGGTCGGTTGCTAATATCTCGCCATTCCGTTACTCGACGTTGGTCATGCTTGGTATCGATCCTTAGCGAGTGATTCGATCTTCATGCTTCATACCCTGCCATCGACCTCGAACCAGATCCATTACGAGCTTATCCTCGAGGCAGCTCCTCGAGCCCACGAATTCGGGCATACCCGGTTTCGACCGAACACAAATAGTCCACGTGTTTCTTAGAGTAAAACGATAAGAAACGATTTGAGCCTCGATTCCCTGATACCTCGATCATGACGTCGTCTTCATGACATAAGCGACGGATGTGACCGAAACATCATGTCGGTTCGGTTCCCCAAATCATCAATGCATGTCAGTTAGTGGTCGGCCACTAGCGCTACCGAATTGTCGCCGTGAGCCTATAAATACCATCTCCTTCATTGACTCAAACTTTTCTTTTTCTTTGATTAAGTCTCCAAACCTTCTAACCCTTCTCATCTTATCTCTATCGCCGCCTGTTAAGTCGCCGTTATTTTCACCGGAACTACCAGCTTTATATCTTCCTTCGACTTTCTACGCTTACACCAATGGCTAAAGCCTCACAAATTGTCCCTCAAAAAGAAAAAGCCTCATCATCGCAGCCGCATGCGATAAGACGCTGATGGAGCCTCATATTGAAGAGTGTGTTCCCTAGGCCATGCGAACTGACTTCTGAATTTAAGGTCGAAAGGCCTTCCTCAGTTCCTGGCCGATGTGAGCCCATGTCCCCGTATATCTATTCGATATCTAAAGATGATCTCGAGCGGGTAATAAAGGACTGTAATAGGGACAACAAAGAAGTGGTGATCCCTTCCCCCGAGGAGTACATCACTACTCACGTGAAAGGGTTTTTAAGTGTTTACACTTACCCTTTCATATTGGGCCCCATAGATCCCGTCATACTTGATTTTTGCCGCCAATATCGAACGATCCTTGGCCAGATCTATCCCTCCTTTTGGCGTATCGTCATTCTGCTCTGATTCTTGTCGAGCAAGGTCGAGGGGATGTCTTTCACCCTCGACCACTTGATTAGGTTATATAGCCCTCGTCTTTATCGAGTTGGGTTTATAAAGCTCCAACGTCGGGCCACAAAAACACTACTCTCGAGCATAGACGAGGACAAAGACCGAGGGTGGATGGGTCGATTCGTTCGAATCTAGAACTCCGATCTGATCCCCGCCGAGAAAATGCCATTTCCCGAGGAATGGAACATGAAACGTAAGTACGATTTCGTCGATGGTGTTTACCATTTAGCTTTCTTGAATTCTTCTTGATCTAAGTTCTTTTTCATGGTGCAGCTTCCCCTTGGTTTCCTGGTGCGATTCCGAACCTCGAAGGTTAGATTCGACAACTGGCCTATACTTCTTCATATGTTGAGCGTTGGTGGCACGATTTGGCCAAGGGTCGATGGGAAGCTAAAAACCACGGTTAGTTCCTTCGTTTGTATGTTGATTCTGTAAAAATATTGTTTTTTTAAATTAGTTTCTCTTCATTCAGGTCTCAGAGACAATGTTGTCATGAGGTCGCCTCCACTTGGGGAAAAGGAGGTTCCGAAGCCGCCCAAAGAGAAGGAGAGGAGAAGGGCCTCTCCTCTTGATACCCCGAAGCCCAGGAAGAGTAGGGCTAAAAAATTGAAGATTGACCCTGCTGCCTTACCTGTTGATGTAGCTCAACGACTTCGGGTGGAGGAAGAAGCAGTAGAGGATGATGACTGCTTGTTGATAGCTTGGGAGAGGGGAAGAACTAAAGCTTCGAAGGCTGTTGAGCCGGTGGCGACCGATGTAGTTCAATCTCGGGCCGAAGAAATCTCGGAAAAAGATCCGAGCAGAGTCCTCGAGCCATCGGGCGATGAAAATGCATCCCACTAGGATGGACAGCAAGTGGGCATACTTGAAGGGTCTAGCTCCGAGGCCCTTCAAAGAGAAAAGAATTTCCCAAGTGACTCGATTGGGACAATTAATATCGACGATTCGCCGCCCGGCCCTACGTTCTCCGAAGGGCAGTTCCAAGATGCTCGGGCTATGGGAACCCCCGACATGGGACGGCCCATGAAGGGAATGAATTCCAGGGGTTCTTCATAGGGTCTAAGATGGTCCCAACCCGGATGCTTCGTTCATTTTTGACGAGGCTCAGCGGTATCTCAATCAAGTAAGTTTCAGCCTCCATAATTATGCTTGTGTTTTATTCTTTTTTTCCAAGTCTGATTTTCTCCTTTATGTACATGCATGACGCTCCATCAAGAAGCGTCTTCCAAATTTCGGGTTGAGCTGACCCGATATGAGGCCAAAATCAAGAATCTCGTGGAGGAGTGAGATGGCCTCAAACTCCTCTATGTTCAAAAAGAGGAGGAGATCAGGAACCTCCGAGCTGAATTGATAAGGGCTTATCAAGAACATCATAAGCTCATCGAACGGGTAATATAACTTTTTGGGAGTTTGTTATATATTCACTTGACTTTGGCAATTAAAATGTTGACTTTGCAGTCCCAGTGG
This sequence comes from Nicotiana undulata, assembly GCA_005239495.1. NCBI lineage: Eukaryota > Viridiplantae > Streptophyta > Magnoliopsida > Solanales > Solanaceae > Nicotiana > Nicotiana undulata. The sequence continues at coordinate 5,308 of ML265433.1, forward strand.
AACGGCGAGCTGGAAGAGCAGCTTCGAGAGGAGGCCAAGATGAAGGAGGCTGAGACTCTGGGGTAAAGGCAGCATATGGATCGCCTTGCCTCAGAGAAAGACGTGGTTCGGGCCCAACTAACCTAGATCGAGCGCCAACTTCAAAGTGTGAATGAGGAAAGCTTGGCCCGAGCCCAGAAGATTGAGGAGCTCGAGGCTAAGTTGGCCGCTGAGATTGCAAAGGCTAAATCTAAGGCGGAGGCGCTCGTGGCCTCTTACCGAGCTGATGCCAAGGCTTCCAACATTCGGGCACAGGAGATCTCTGTTGCTGCTGAATTCAAATTGTCATGTGATGTCGATCATGCTAAGCGACAATCCCAAAGAGAGGCTCTCGAGGAGGTGCATGCTCGTGGCTTCGACCTCTCAGCTGATATCGAGAACGCAAAAGCTTTTAAGGACGAGGCCGCAGCTTTACTCTCCGATGATGAAGACTCTGCTAGTGGGTACGAGAGCAGAGGAGATGAGGATGAAGCCCCCGAAGAAGTGGCTCCCGAAGATGCAGCTCCCAAAGTGGACTAGGCCCTTAGAATTTTTCTTCTTCTGTGTTTTTTTGTGTAAGGCCCCCTGTGGCTTTTGTAAATATCTTCTATAAATAAAAAGTTCTTTCTCTTTCTAGTTTGTCTCCGGTTAGCGATATATTCTGTTTTGTTTTTGCCTTGTGAAAATTTTGTTGTTGTAGTCTTTGTAGTTGAACTAGCTTGAACTTAAATCAATCCCCGAGGTTTTAAAAGCGAGTCCCCGAGATTTCGGACAGTTTGATCGAAGCCATGAATGTATTATTTTTATAACTAAGTTCGAGTGAAATTTGAACTTAGAATAAAACAAACCCTTAGGTTTTTATCAAGTAATGGGTAAGTTTCGAACTTACAGTAACATACCCCTTTGTCGCGTCCCCTTTTTCTATCGCACGGGTTAGGTACGGAGAGATCGGGTTTATGACATTTTGGACAACTCCTTAAAAAAAGGGTTTAAGGAAGAGTCGCCACTTAACGATTTTTATGGTGCGTTAGGGCACCTAGAGTTGATAACTCATGAACTAGTTCGGGTTACCAGAGATTGGGTAAGGGCTTGAAATTATCCCAAGGGGAAGGTATTAGGAACCCCTCAAGATCCACAACTGTGGGTCCCAGCCAATAAGTTTTGTGAATTTGGACGGTGAACAAATAGCAAGTAAGGTTCATATAAGAGGGGGTTTCAAACAAGCATGAAAATCTTTAAAGGTTTTGGAATATCATAAACAAAAGAGTTGTACTAGGTTTAAAGTAATACGGATCACTTCAATGCAATACCCGGTATGTCACACCTCGAGGAGGCGGCTACACGTGGTATTAGCGCACCGGTCATCATATCTGTATTCTACCTTTCCCACCCTATAAGGTTATTTAAAGCGCATGTGTTGGTCATGAAAGCTTATTGCGTGCCATTACCCGTCCCATTCTATGAGTCCTGGAGGGTGTTTAGGACTACTAATCCTACAATGTGAGTGCTAGGCTGGACCCCTAGGCTTAAAGGATAAAATACTAGGCAACATGCATAACAAGTAGGACTTCACATATGAAGGAACACATAGGGACAAATAAATGCTCATAGATCCCTCCACAGGTAGACATATAATTGGTACGTCTCAAACACACTTAAAGTCTCAATGATAGGAGTTTAAAACAGGAATTTTGAGTAAAACAGTAAATCGCAAGAAGAATCTGATGTGGAAAACTTAATGAAGGCAGAGGATTTAATTGAGGTTGAGTGATTCAAAATAGCTGACTTTCAGAAATATAGCAGTTAAAGGTAATGGTAAAAACTTAGAAGTACAATGATTTAAAGCTTTCAGGAAAAGCATAGCAGAAAATCATTAAAGTCTTTTTTTTGAAGTAAAATAGTGATAAGTGACCAGAATACAGTAGCTTAACATATAACAGTAGTTATAGGTAATTGCAGTAAACGAGTGACAAATAGTATCAAAACTATAGTAGATTTGAAATGTTCAGAGTAAAGATTCGAAGTGGCACGATTTTGAGCAGGGGGAATATCATTGAAAACCCAGTAATTTAAAACATAATAGTACAAAAATCAGAGAGCCCTAGGGGAAGCAAATACACCATTTCAAGACTGTTTTTAAAAATAGAGCAAGAGCAAAATGACTTCAATGAGGTAAAATACGAAGGCAAGCATCAGGAAGTAACATGTTTAAAGGGACTGAGCTGTTCTAAACCCAGTTAATTAATCTCAATACGCATTAGGCCTAAAGTTTTCCTAGGCGTCGCCTATATTGCCTAATTATGTCAAAGGGTGAACATGCATATTTAACTCTGATTTTAAGGGATATACGTTGGCAAAATGTTGCAGATAGTTTAACCATATTAAATTAAGCATGCGAATTAGGCGTTTTATGATTGCGACTCAGAGAAATATAAGATCCTAAACAATAGGATATCTAATGCACATAGAGATTCCTAAAACATGGTTTCTAGGATGCAAATGCAGCGATGACCTTATGCAGTTGATTTTGCTTGTTATTAACTGATCAGAATTAAGAGATGAGTGTGATTACCTGCTGAAAGTGAAGGACCTAGAACATGACTCCTAATATGTGAAATGTGTGTCCTATACAAGTTATCTAATGCACAAATAAAGTCCTATAGGCATGTCTCCTACCCATCACCTAAGCTAAGCGTGCATAACCCCCATGTTCACTATCCATCCTCAATCATTCGTTTACAAATTATTACATACCATAATAAATGAATTACAGTAATGAAAAAGGAAAATAAGAAGTTATTCTATAGGGAGCCTTCAGTCAGGCCCAATCTTCCAGACTCGCCCATTTCAATTTCACAACCTTACATCAACCTGGGTATGGCAAAGCTCCCAAAGGCCTTGGTGAGGGCCTTGGCCAATACCAGCACCCAGCAAATGCCCATAGTTAAACAAGTGTAGTGTAGAGTACCCTACCTCAGTGTCTCAAGGTTCATAGGGAACTCATGGTCCCTAAGCGATGCACACACTGAGGGGGGTGGAACCTAAAGGTCTAGGAATTATGTGAAGTGCTAAAAGAGGTTAAGAAAGGGAGTTTTGAAATCACTTATAGACTGACAGAAGAAATAGTTTTGAAATAGGAAGTAACAGCGACTAATCATAACTCAGTAGAGTTACAGTAGAGTTCCAAGCAAACAAACACAAACGGGGAAAAAGGGATTCAGGGGACAAATAATAGGGCAGTATATAATCAGTTTAAAGTTACAGGTTCATCACATAAAGATACCAAGCATCATACAGTTGCTGCAGAAAACACATAAGGGATGCTAGATAGAACAGGTAGTTACATACATAGGGCATAATGAACTACAGGGAAGCAGAACAGGAGTTAAGTTAACTAGAAGAAGAAGAGAGATCGTAAAAGGATTTAGCCATGCTAGTTGCAGGGTAAGCAATAGAACCACAAATAGAAGTACAAAAGAAACAGTAAGAACCTTAAACAAAATTGAAGCATGTTGTTTGGAGTACAGTAATATTAACTAGGACATACCAGTGATGCAAGTAAAGAGAAGCAGAAGAGAGTAGCAAATAGCACAGTATAGCCTTGGCTTAGCAGCCGGCTAATAGTAGGCAGCAAATAGTAACAAAAGAGACAAGAGAGAGAGAGCCAAGAGAAGCAGAACACAAGAGAGTAGTATAGAGAGAGTTGAGCAATGTTCGACTGATCCTACTAATGAAAGAGTAGGAGTATTTGTAGCTTTGAAAACATGCAGGAAAATATGGTAACAAGTAAAAGTTTAGCAAAAATATGGGAATAATACCAAATCAGAATCAATTAGGACTTGGACTCCCTTTAATTAGGGAGTCACAGCTCAAACGGACACAATCAGTACTAAATAAAGAAAGGAATCACTGTGAAAGTGATTTTTTACCATGACAGGGGTAGTAAAGTATAAATCATGCAATTAAGTCTAAGTACATAGATACACAATTAAGGAAAGTCTGTATTGAATGATTGACAACATATTTGTGCACATAGAAATAGGGCAGAGTACCATTTTAATTCTGAAAATTGGTTCAAAGAGATACGCATGAGATTGAAAATTACAGAGAATCAGTAATAAATAAGGGAAGTATCACATAAGTAAGGAAGCAATTCAAAATCAGCAAGGATCTCTACACAAAATCATAGACTTAGGGCATATATCACAGGTTTAACGGGTAATTACACAAAATCAGTATAACTAATCATGTGAACAATCAATAACGGGTAGTCAGACTTGATAAATAACATGTATTGAGCAAAATCAGTCAAAACCCTAAGAACAATTTAGAGCAGGAAGCACAAAGCATATAGACCACACAAAGAACTTTCATGAGAGACAGGCAGACATATCGAGCGAGTAAACATATATGCCGAAAAGCAAATCAGAAACTAGGTTTTGACTAAAGACTTTAGGGTTTCAGCAAAGAATCAAACAAAGTAAAAACCTCGAATAAACAGGAAAACGTAAGAAGAATCGTGAAATAAAACTGAGAAATCAGAAGTTAAATCGTTTAAAAAGGGGTTCTAAGAACCCTAGTTCTTAAAAAGCAAAAATCGTTAGAAGAGCACCAGGTTTTTAAGAAAAATAGGTGAAAATCATTGAGATAAGCATAGATCTGTTGCAGATCTTAAGGAAGTCGAAAAGTCAGGACTAGGGTTTCAGAGAGAGAACCCATAAATAATCGGGACCGAGTTGAACCTCGCCGGAGAAGGCCGAAAACGTCCAGGCAGGAGCCTCCATGGCCGTTCTGGCATGGTTGAAGCCTTAAAGGGTCTCAGAAATGTAGTGACCGGAGAAACGTAGCTTCATGGTGGCCGGTGGTTGAAGGGGTGAGACTGGAGGTGGCCGGAGATGAAGGTGAAGCCATCGGAGAAGACAAATAGCCAGAAGATTCTAGAGAGATGAGGGAGTAGAGGGGTCGAGAAGAGAGATAGTGGGTCTTGGGAAAATGAGAGACGGGGGAGGGGGTTAGGTTAGTTTAATTTAGGTAATAAAAATCTGGGTCGTTGATCTGATCTGATCAACGGCTCAGATTGGCCGGGGACTGGGTCGGGTAGATTTTAGGTATTGGGCTTGGCAATTGGGCCGGTTAAAAGGGTCAGATAGGTTGGGTATTTTTTGGGTTTAAATGTGGCTAAATTTGAAAAATAAAAATGGCTAATAGTTAAATACCCACAAAGATAATTAATTAATAAAAATGGCTAATAATTGTATAAAGCGAAATTGAGTAAAAATAGGTAAAATCACAGTAATTAACTAATATTAAGTGCAAAGAATATGTAAGTTTTGAATAAAAATAGTACAAAATGTTCAATTGGGCTATGATTGTAAAATTGTTGCAATTGAAATTAAATGGTACCTAATTGGCTAATTTGTGAAATAATTGAATTTTAACAGCTAGAAATGATTATAAACGATATACTGAGCTGGAAACATTTTATGAATTATTTATAGCATAGTTCATGAATTATTTGAATATGAAATATTAAAATAAGCAGGAAAATAATTTATTAAAATAGGGAAAAATACTCATTATTACAAAGAGTAATTTTGAAAGCTTATATGCAAGTTTGAAAATAATTTGAGGAAAAATTGGGTATCAACACCCTTAAGGTTCTATGATGAATCTTTGAGCTATATTCTAGTTGACTTTATTCGAGCTCGGAATAGTGGAACCCTTAGGTTCGAATTGAGTGAGAACAAGGTCTCAAACTCCAAATGTATTAGCCCTTATGCTCTTTAGATTGGCCCAATTTGGCCTCTAAAAGTGGCTATTATTTCCCTTTTCGGCTTAAAAGACTTAGTAAAAATTTCTTTATGCCTTAGCATTTATTTTTTACCCATTGGGTTTTTTGAGGGTCCGATGTCGATTGAAACCCTTTTGCTTTTTGTGCCTTAGCGTGTTTGTGTAAATTTAGTTTGATACCTTTTAAGTTTTTTTAAAGGCTGATATTATCAAAGCCTTTTGGTTTTTTTAGGGCTGATTTTATCGAAGCCCTTAAATATTTTGGCGAGGGTAGCCGTTTAGCCGGGTTTTCAAAGTATTTGAAGGCCTATTGTTTATTGCGGAATTCGGACGTCTCCGAGCCGCGTTATTTCAGCCGTAGCCTTCAATATGGCCGTAGCCTTCGGGTATGCTTCTTGGACTTATTTCCTGATAACATTTCGAACTTGTTCGAAATGTTAGTCCTCGAGAATGATGGTCTTGGCCTGAATATCGAGGGGTGCCTCTTTGAGGTTTTGTGACTTCGAATTTAGATAACTCGAGTATGTAGTCCCCGAGTGTTCGAAGTATGTTAGCACTTGGCTCTTGAGCCATTTTTCACAACATCATGAGTATGAGATTTGCATAGTAGATCAAAATCTTAAGTATGAGATTTGCGTAGTAGAGGATTTGCTCCGAGACACGAGATGTTTGATAAAAAAATAATGCTTCTTTAAATAATTTATACATTTATACATGTTTTTCCATCGGGACTCGACTAATCTATATGGACACGGTTCATTCCACCGTTTGGCCCATTACAAAGTTTTTCCTATCGAGGCCCTTTGACACGAGGTACATGATATCCGAGAGTGATGCCCCCTAGTATTCGAGGTTGATTTCAAAGAAGCCTTGGATACTGTTGAATTGTCCTCAGGTAGTACATAATTGTTGCCTCATTAAAAACCTTGTCGGAAAACCCCATTTGGGATAAAAACCGATCTAAGTGAAAAAGGGTGCAACGCGTACTTCAAAACCTGGGGTCTCGATGTCTTTGTTGAACTCCTGCAATGAGTTAGTGCCAAATATGTATATAAATGAAAGAAAATAAAAAGTCATACCTTAACAATAGTATTTCTTGATAAGTGATATGTTCCATTTGTTCGTCAGTGGTTTGTCGTCCATCGTTCCGAGTTTATAAGATCCTTTCCCGACTATATTGGGGATTTGGTAAGGTCCTTCCCAACTAGGGCCAAGCTTCCCTTATTTAGGATCTCGAGTGTTGATGGTGACTTTTCTTAGGACTAAGTCCTCGACTCTGAAGTAGCAAAGTTTGGTTCTTCTATTGTAATACATTTCGATCTGTTGCTTTTGTGCAGCCATTCGAATGAGTACAGCTTCTCGTTTTTCATCTAACAATTCGAGGCTGGTATTCATAGCCTCGTGGTTCGATTCCTCTATTGCATGTTGAAACCTGGCACTGGGCTCTCCGACTTCGACCGGAATCAAGGCTTCGGAGCCATATACTAAGTAAAATGGAGTTGCTCATGTGATGTACTTCGACGTTGTTCGATATGCCCATAGGACCTCGGGTAGAATTTCCCTCCATTTCCCTTTAGCCTCATTCAACCTTTTCATTGTTAGGTTTAATTGTAACGATGAAAATAATATATTTTCTCTTGGTATAGGAACTCAAGGAAAACATCCAAGATTGCAGGAATCAATGAAAGAGAATCAAGGATAATGTCCATGACTGAAGGAATCAATCAAGGCAAAGATTTCAATCCAAGATTCACTGAAGCAATAAAGAGTATCGAAGATCTTGCAAGATAATTAATCAAGTTGCTATTTCTGGAAGGACCAAGATTCAAGGAGAAATCTGGCGATATAAAGACATGTAGAAGCAAAGTATTTAAGGTCCTCTCATCAAGGAAGAGCTACGGCAGAATAACCTTATTCTTGGAAAGAACCAATTTCTTTCCAAGGATCAAATCTCTTGGATTGGAAAATCTCTTCAGCAATCAGCCTCCTACAAAGTATTTATACACATATTTGTACCTTAGCGTGACATACTTTGATCGAACCAAATACCCTCTATTTGTTCTACTGCAAACAAACATTGTAGCTCTACTAGATCTGCTGTGTAACAAGTTAGAGAAGAAAGAGAGCAAAACACTAGTAGGACATTATATCAAAGAGAAACGAGTGTCATAGAAGCTGAGCCATTGGTGTAAACCACACCATTCACTATGTACTCGAGAAACATATTCACTGAAAGAGAACTCCCTTGTAACCCAAGGGGACTGGACTAGGATTCACATTGAATCCGAACTAGTATAAAAATTCTGGTGTCTTTAATTCCTGCATTTTATTTCTGCATCATAAATTTTGTTGTTCTTATTATCTCACTATTAAATCTAGTCGACTAATTAGAAAGCTAGTCAACTTATAGCGATTAAAAGTCAAAAATAGACAATTCACCCCCCTCTTGTACTTTCAATTGGTATCACAGCGAGGCTCACATTTTTTTCTTGTGCTTAACAGCTTGTGATAAAAGATCATGGAAAATCAAGTTATTGTCGGAGCACTCTTTTAGAAAGGAACATCGCAAGTAAGGCCACCATACTTCAATGGACAATATTTCTCTCACTGGAAAAAAAGCTAAGGTTTGGAGAATTATCAAAAAGGGAAATTACCCACTACCAGATGCTGCTCAACCCATTGCAGATCCTGAAGATATAGATGAATACACTGATGAACAAATGGCGGTTGTGCGAGTTAATTCTAAAGCAAGAAATCTGCTCTATAATGCTATAAGTGGTGAGGAATATGAGAAGATCTTCAGTTTTGATACAGCCACAAAGATTTGGGATAAACTTGAAGTTACTTATGAATGAACCAGTAAAGTGAAAGAAACTCACACCAATAGTTGGTCCATGACTACGAACTTTTTCAGATGAAAGAAGGAGAATCGATTGAAGAAATGTTTGCCAGATTTAGCAAAATCATCAGTATATCTAAAAGCTTTTGGTAAACCCTACTCAAGTGGTGATCAAGTTAGGAAAATTCTGAGAAGTCTGCCCACCACTTGGCAGACAAAGGTAGTTAACCTTGAGTCATAGGATTTGAACAAATTATCATATGATGAGCTTCGAGGCGAACTTATAGCTTTCGAGAAAACTCATATCAAGAAAACAAATCAAGAAGAGAAGAAGAAAAATGTTGCTTTCAAGGTTACAACAGACAGAACAGAAAATGACATTGATGACGAACCTGAAGCTCTTCAAGAAGAAATTGTCATGGTATCAAAGAACATGGATGGTTTAATTAGAATATACATGAATACTAAAAGAGGCAGAATACCACCCAGGCGAACTAGGAAATATAATTAACAAGACAAGAATGATGGCAAATGCTATGAATGTGGAAGATTCGGGCATGTTCAAGCTGAATGTCCTGAGCTTAAAAGAAAAGTCTTCAGAGGATTTAACAAGAACAAGTCATTCGGAAGCTGGAGTGATAAAGATAGTTCGGAACACGAAGAGATAGCAAACCTATGCTTCATGACAATCTTAGAAAACGAAATGAATAAGCTCTCGGGGTGCTGGACAGACGAGGACATCTCAGATGATGATTGCAAAGATGACAAAGAGAACTGTTTCATGGCACGAGGTGAAACAAGTGAGGTAAGACCTTATAACCGTGAAAGATGTAATTAATTGCAAGATATTCTTGACCTTACTTTGAAAGAGTCTCAAAAAATGATGAATGAAATAAAGAGATTCAATAGATAAATAAAAGACTTGAAACTCAAGCTTGAACAAGAAGTACTTCAAGATGAGTTTGATGAATTGCAAGTGCAACTCAATGGCATGCGCAAATCCACCAGTCATAGTTATGTAAAGTCGAACCAGGCGACTTATAAGTCAACTGGAGAAAGACCAGCTAGAATAGAGTCTACTGGTAATAACACAGATAGGAGACCCAAAAATGGATCAAGTCTCACGTGTCACTACTGTAATAAAAGTGGACATAAATATTCCTTTTGTCGATTTCATAAGTCAAATGTCTCAGGATGGATTTGGAAACCCAAAAACAATAGCAACACTAACCAACAAGGACCCAAGCAAGCTTGGGTACCTAAAAGGAAGTGATAATTATGTTTTGCAGGAACACCACAGAAGGAGTCGCAAAGGAAAATGGTACTTGGATAGTATGTGTTCCAGTCACATGACAAGTGACAAAAATCTGTACAAGGAAGTTACAAAAATAGATGGAGGAAATGTCAAATCTGGTGATGACTCAAAAGGAAAGATAGTCGGTACCGGAACAGTTCCTTTCAATAACAACTGTGATATCACTGAAGTTTATCTCGTTGACGGACTTAACTACAATCTTCTGAGTATAAGTCAGCTATGCGACTCAGGGTATGAAGTAAAGTTCAAGAAAACAGGTTGTGCTATTGAGGATGAAACGGGTAAAATAATTCTCTCAAGTAAAAGGTATGGAAATGTCTATATTCTTGATGGTTTTGAAAATATAGATGGTCATATCTGCTTAACATCCATATTTGATGATCCTTGGTTATGACATAAGAAACTTGGTCATGCAAGCATGCATTTGATAGAAAGACTTTCCAAGCATGACTTAGTTATTGGTTTTCCCAAACTCAATTTTTCTAGAAATCATGTTGTTATGCATGTCAAATTGGTAAACAAACTGAAATTCTTTCAAAAACAAAGATGTTGTATCTACCTCAAAGCCCTTGCAATTGCTTCATATGGACTTATTTGGACCTACTAGCACTGCTAGCATAGGAGTCAAACGATATGTATTTGTTATTGTTGATGATTACTCACGTTTTACTTGGGTGATTTTTCTATCTCACAAAGATGAAGCTTTGAAAAATTTCGAGATCTTCTGTAAAAAGCTTGAAAGAGAAAAGGGGTATCTTATTACAACTATTCAAAGTGATCACGACGGAGAATTTTAAATCAGAGTATTTGAAGATTTCTGCAATGATCAAGGATGCACTCATAATTTCTCTTCTCAAAGGTCACCCCAACAAAATAGAGTTGTTGAAAGGAAAAATAGGACCTTGCAAGATATGGCAAGAACTATGATACTAGAATATTCACTACCAAATCACTTCTGGGCAGAAGGATTAAGTACAACATGTCAAATTCTCAATCGATGCCTCATAAGACCCATCCTAAAGAAGACTCCTTATGAATTGTGGAAAGGTAAATGACCCAATATAAGTTACTTTCATCCATTTGGAAGTAAGTGTTTCATTCATAACAATGGTAAGGACAATCTAAGAAAATTTAATCCAAGAAGTGACAAAGGTATTTTTCTGGGTTATTCTTTAAATAGTAGATCCTTTAGAGTTTATAATAAAAGCAAGTTATGTGTAGAAGAATTAGTACATGTTTTCTTTGATCAAACCAAATACCCTCTCTTTGTTCTACTGCAAACAAACATTGCAGCTCTACTAGTTCTGTTGTGTAATAAGTTAGAGAAGAAAGAGAGAAAATACTAGAGAAACATTGTATCGAAGAGTAACGAATGTAGTAGAAACTAAGCCATTGGTGTAAAAACACCATTCACTGTGTACTCGAGAAACATATTCACTGAAAGAGAACTCCCTTTCAACCCAAGGGGACTGGACTAGGATTCACATTAAATACGAACCAGTATAAAAATTCTGGTATTTTTAATTCCTGCATTTTATTTTTTAATCTTAAATTCTGCTGTTCTTATTATCTTTCTATTACATCTAGTAGACTAATTAGAAAACTAGTCAACTTATAGCGATTAAAAGTTAAAAATAGACAATCCATCCCCCCTCTTATACTTTAATTCTTTAGGTTTTGGATGATAGTCTGGTTTGTTGATTCGGATTATGCGTTACCACTAGGGTGATACAATGTTGATAGTATCCTTTTTTATGGTCCTCGAGGAATCTAATTACCTTGATGCCGATAAACTGTTTATCGTTGTCACACACTATTTCTGCGGGTATCCCAAATCGACATGTGATGTGATCTCATATGAAATCTATCACCTTTTTCTCCCTGACTTTCTCGAAAGCCTGTTCTTCAACCCATTTAGAGAAATAGTCAGTCATTAACAAAATTGACTTAGCTTTACCTGGGGCCGATGGCAGAGGGCCGACAATGTCTATTCCCCATTTCATGAATGGCCACGGGGATAGGACCGAGTAAAGTCGTTCTCTAGGCTGGTGGATCATCGGTGCAAATCTTTGGCATTTAGCGCATCTTCGAACAAACTCATTAGAGTCTTTTTCCATGCTATCCCAGTAGTACCATGCTTTAATGACTTTGCGAATTAGTGACTCGGCGCCAGAATGGTTCCCACAAGTGCCTTCATGGACTTCTCATTGAACATAATCAATATCTCGTAGTCCTAAACATACTTCCAATGGTCCATCAAATGTCCTTCTGTATAATGTTTCGTCTTCGTCTAATGTAAAACAAGCGACTTTAGTTCGAAGGGCCCTTAATTCTTTAGGGTCCGATGGGATCTTTCCATTTTTCAAGTAATCAATGTATTTATTCCTCCAGTCCCAAGTTAAGCTCATAGAATTTATTTTGGCATGCCCTTCCTCGATCACAGACCTCGAGAGTTGAACGATAGTCCCCAAGTTGCTCTCATCTTCTTCGACCGATGATCCCAAATTAACTAATGCATCGACCTCACCGTTTTGTTCTTGAGGTACATGTTGTAGAGTCCATTCCTTGTAACAGTGCAAAGTTACCTGCAATTTTTTCAAATACCTTTGCATTCTGTCCTCTCGAACTTCGAATGATTTGTTCACCTGGTTCACCACCAGTAAAGAGTCGCACTTAGCTTCGATGACTTCGACTCCAAAGATTTTTGCTAACTCGAGACCTGAAATCATGGCCTCATAGGCCTTATTGTTAGTCAATCGAGAAGTTTTAACTAATTTTCTAATAGTGCTACCCGTAGGCGGCTTCAAAATGATGCCTAACCCGGGCCCTTTCATATTCGAGGCACTGTCCGTGAAGAGGGTCCATACCCTCGATCATGTACCTGATTTTAATGAAAGTTCCCTTTCGACTTCAGGTACGGAGGTCGGCGTGAAATCGGCCATGAAGTCCCCTAAAATTTGAGACTTGATGGTCCTTCGGGGTTGATATTCGATATTGTACCCACTGAGTTCGATGGACCAATTGGCCAATCGGCCCAACAGTTCGGGCTTGTGAAAAACATTACAGAGTGGGTAAGTGGTTAATACACATATGGGGTGACATTGAAAATATGGTTTTAACTTTCTTGAAGCGCTTATCAGTGCAAGTGTCAATTTCTCTAAGTGTAGATACCTAGTTTCTGCATCTCCTAAGGTTTTACTTACATAATAAACAGGAAACCGCGTACCTTGCTCTTCTCGAACTAGGACACCACTTACTGCGATTTCGGACACTTCCAAGTATAAGTAAAGTTTCTCATCTGCCTTCGAAGTGTGAATCAGATGTGGGCTTGATAAGTATCGCTTCAATTCTTCCAATGCATGTTGGCATTCCGGGGCCCAGGAGAATTCATTTTTCTTTTCGAGTAGGGAGAAAAACCTATGGCTCCGATCCGATGATCTCGAGATGAATCGACCCAAGGCACCTATCCGTCCGGTCAGCCTTTGTACGACTTTTACACTATCTACGATGGTGATGTCCTCGATGGCCTTGATTTTATTGGGGTTGATTTCGATTCCCCAATTTGATACCATGAAGCCAAGGAATTTTCCTAAACCAACCCCCGAAAGCACATTTCTCGGGGTTGAGCTTCATGTTGTACTTTCTTAAGATTTTGAATGTTTCCTACAAATGAGCCAAATGGTTCTCTGCGCGCAGGGACTTAACTAGCATGTCGTCAATATAAACTTCCATTGACTTACGTATTTGTTCTCCGAACATTTTGTAACTAGGTGTTGATATGTAGATCCTGCATTATTTATCCCAAATGGCATTACATTATAGCAATAGGTTCCATACTTAGTGATAAAAGAAGTCTTTTCTTGGTCTTCTGGGTCCATTTGGATTTGATTGTACCCGGAATAGGCGTCGAGAAAAGTAAGGATCTCATGGCCGGCCATGGCATCGTTCATGTGATCGATGTTAGGCAATGGAAAAGAATCTTTCGGACATGTTTTGTTCAAGTCCTTATAGTCTACACACATTCTAAGTTTGTTCCCTTTTTAGGGACTACAACTACATTAGCTAACCATTCGGGGTATTTTACCTCCCGAATAGATCTTATTTTGAGAAGTTTAGTTACCCCGTCCTTTATGAATGCATGCATTACCTCGGACTGGGGCCTTCTCTTTTGCTTCACCGATCTGAACTTAGGGTCCAGGCTCAGCCGATGTGTTGTTATATCCGGTGGGATCCCTGTCATGTCTAAATGGGACCATGCAAAACAACCGATGTTATCAATGATAAATTGAATAAGGTTTTTCCTGAGTTCGGGAGTTAATCCTGTTCCCAGGTATACCTTTCGCTCGGGAAGGTACTCGATCAGTATAACCTGTTCCAGCTCTTCGACCGTTGATTTGGTGGCGCCTTAATCTTCGGGAACTACAAAGGTCCGAAGGGTTAGAAAATCCTCCTCTTCTTCTTCATCTATTACCTTTTTTTCTGATTCGATCAAGGATGGGGGCAGTGATTGCTATTTGACCGCATGTTTACCTTTGGTGCTCGATTTTTCTGAGGTCGATAATGTCAAGATCGGTGTTACTTCATCGACCGCAAACATTTCCTTTGCACCATGTTGTTCCTGTATACCATTATTACATTATCCGTCGTCGGGAACTTTATCATTTGGTGGAGGGTCGACGGTACTGCCCTCATGTTGTGGATCCAAGGCCTTCCGAGTAGTGCATTATATCTCATGTCACCTTCGGTGACATGGAACTTTGTATCCTGGATGGTTCCGACCACATTCACCGGTAGGATAATCTCCCCCTTAGTCGTTTCACTAGCCATATTGAAGCCGTTTAGGACTCGAGATGCAGGTACAATTTGGTCTTGCAAGTCGAGCTGCTCCACGGCCCTCGATCTGATGATGTTTGCCGAGCTACCTAGATCCACTAAAACACGCTTAACTTGAATTTTATTTAACAAGATAGAAACTACCAGAGCATCGTTGTGTGGCTGAGAAATGCCTTATGCTTCATTGTCATTGATTGATAAAGTGCCTTCGGGCACATAATCGCGAGCCCGTTTCTCTCTAGTGATTGACACCTTAGTGCGCTTGAATATGGGTCCTTGCGGAACGTCAACCCCGCCAACGATCATATGAATGACATGTTGAGGTTCTTCTTGTTCATTCTTCTTGTTGTTGTCCCTTTCTCTGAAGTGAATCTTAGCTTGATCGTTGAGGAACTCTCGAAGGTGGCCTTCGTTGAATAGACGGGCTACCTCCTCCCTCAACTGCCTGCAATCTTCGGTCATATGACCTTGTGTGCCATGATACTTACACATTAAATTTGTGTTCCTTTGAGAAGGATAAGTCTGTATAGGTCTGGTCCACCTAGTGTCTTTGATCCTTTCGATAGTCGATAAAATACCTGATATCGGCGCTGAAATTGTACTCTGGACGAGGTGCTTCTGTGGGATCCGTATACTTGACAAAGCCAGTTTTACTCATAAGTCCCGGAGAATTTTGTCCTCGATCGCTTCTTCGATCATTCCGGGTTGCATCCTGGGCCGCTATTCCTTTGATCTGCAATATATGGTTGGTACTGATATTTATTCGGTCTTGGCTCTCTATCTACGTCCCTCTGGTTTTTGCTTGTCGACCGATTTGGATGTACTGAACCGGAAGGGGATCCCAATTGGTCGTTTTCGACCTTGATCTTCGATTGATATCAGTTGTGAACATCGGCCCAAGTTACAGTTGGGTACTCTATCAAGTTTTGTTTCAACTGTCGTGATGCTATCGAACTCTGTTCATTCAACCCTTGGGTAAAAGCTTGAACGTCCCAATCATCCGTGACTGGTGGCAACTCCATGCGTTCTATTTGGAACTGAGGCACGAATTCCCTTGGCATCTTATTATCTCTCTGTCTCACCTTGAAGGGATCTGATTTCCTTGTTGTGACCTTTATGGCCCTGACGTGTGCTTTTACGAAAGAATCCGCCAACACGGTGAATGAATTGATGGAATTTGGTGGCAGATTGTGATACCAAATCATTGCTCCCTGCGACAAGGTCTCTCCGAACTTTTTCAGTAACACAGACTCGATTTCTTCATCCTCCAAATCATTACCTTTAATGGTGCATGTGTAAGAAAGAGGTAACATGCTCATTAGGGTCAGTGGTCCCGTTATATTTGGGTATGTCAGGCATACGGAACTTCTTTGGAATGGGCTTCGGAGCCGCACTCGTAGGGAACGGGTTTTGCACAAACTTCTTCGAATCCATTCCTTTCAAGATCGGTGGTGCCTCGGGTATCTCGTCAACTCGGGAGTTGTAAGTCTCCACCTTTTTATCATTGGCTTCGATTTTTTTCTCTCCTGATTCAATTCTCTTGGTGAGCTCCTAGAGCATATTCATTACAGCAGGATCGGTCGGCGATGTGTTATCACCAGATCTTTTCGGTACTAGCTCAGTACGGCGAGTAGTCTCCTGCTCGACCTATTTGGAGCTCTGTGCTGATTTTGTAACTGAGCAATGGCGGCTTGTTAACATTGAATCATTCCGAATATCACTTAGGGACTGACTACTTCGTCTCCAGTGCCCTGTGTACCTCGGCTATCAGTTCGACCTTCTCGGCCTACACTCCCCTCAGGATAGTTGCCTAGGTCCGCATTCAGAGAAACGTGCAAACTCACGTCGATCGGGTTGACGGGCGGTGCTCCTCCGAGATCAACTTGTGGCACCTCGATTCCTGAAGCAATAACATTCTCATTTTCCCAGTGAAGTCTGAGGCCATTGTCACTGTGTGTGGATGCATTTTGTGAGTTTGACATGTTTCAACCTGAAAGCAAAAATTCTTGGCAAGAACAAGCATAAAATAGTGTGCTTTACCAGGATCATTACTAAACAATCACTATTATCCTTAGCCCCACGGTGGGCGCCAAATTGTTTACCCTAAAATTCGAGTAACAATTAAACTTGTTTGTGGTTTTAAGGATACGTGATCTGATTCAATACCATTTGATAAATAAATAAATTGAATGACAAAATAAATCAAACCAGTGTTGTAGAAATGTATTGACCTCGATTTAGGATAGTCTCGAGATCAAGTAGTAAAAACAATAAGAACAAAAGTAGATAGTAAGTAAATAGAGAGCAACGTGTATATTATTTTATCAGTGAGTGTATGATGTCCTTACAAATGAATGGGGTTCCTCTTTATATAGCAGAGGAATCCTAAATAAGGTACAACTCTAATAACGAAAATAAATCCCATGATTGATGTCAATAACCGCTTAGTTCAGTTTCTTCCGAGATTCCCGCCGAGATCTTTCGTCGGTTGCTAATATCTCGTCATTCTGTTACTCGGCGTTGGTCATGCTTGGTCTCGATCCTCAGCGAGTGCTTCGATCTTCATGCTTCATACCCTTTCATCGAGCTCGAACTAGATCTATTACGAACTTATCCTCGAGTCAGCTCCTCAAGCCCACGAAATCGGGCATACCGTACACAACATACATTAACATTTGTATTACATTATTAATGTAATATGTTATAACAATTCAGCTGAACTTTGATTTTCCTTGTTAGCGAGTACAAACTATATAGAGTAAATACTTAATTAAAAATTAGAACATATTTCTATTAAACTCGTATATATTGTCACAAAAGAGTAATGGATGCATTGATTACTTTGTACCCCACATATATATATTTAAACACGTGGACATATAATTATTGTAGTCTCCGTTTGTGTGGCCATGATGGATTAATTGTGGACTGATGTTTATTAACAAACGTATTCTTTATCAAGCTCTGGTGTTGTGTGTTCAATCATATTTCTGTCGTTCCAAGAAAACCAAATGTCATCCATTACTATGGTGTGAATTAAACTCAAGGTTGAAAAACAAAACTCGGTTGATATCTTACAAGTTGTTCACCGAACCACTTCCTTATCAAGTTTTGCATTTGTGTATTATAAAGGTTTTGAGATAAACCAGAAATTAGGATTTATTTATTTATTTCAAATGAAAAGATAAAGTCGACTATGGTAGTCCACCAACCTGGAGCAAGTGCTGCTCCATTTGAAACACAAGTCAAGACCGTACCAACCTCACCAACATCAGCTGGTGATCATAGCTAGGCAAAGCACCTATGTAAATATTCTACGTGTTTTTTTTTCGGATTTAACTTATAATATAGATTAACCGTGTAATTTTTTTTTTTTATGGTATATAACAATATATTTTAACCCGTTATAGTAGTTAATTTGTCTTATTTTAACGTTGTTAATCTCACTTTTTGTGAACAGTTATTTACGGTCATCTTTTAGGTGATTGCCTTTTTTTTTTTACAATTATTGTTTATTAGTGCAATGAATTTATAAGTTAAACTCTTTTTTTTCCCTTGAAACGTGTATACTTTTGTGGATACCTACTTCTGTTTGAGGTCTTTCACTACATTACTTTGCATCATCGTAAGTCCTAACTATAGCACTCTATATATGGATAAGTTGTTTTAAAGTAGTAAACTATATTTCCACAAGACATGCACAACCAAATTAAAATTCATAGCGGTGTCTAAAATCTTCGAACTGGTACAATTATAGATGAGACAACTTTATTTATTAATTCTACATCTTCACAGGGGACTCTTTCCAGAAATTAATACTACCTGATTTTTGATTAAAAATATAGATGAAGTAGGTAAATAATAACAGGAAACTTCTATTTATAGTAAAAGTTCGAGAACTTCAACAATAAGGCAAAATTTCATAAAGGGTCCAAGAAGCCATTGACAATGACGTTATTGTTTCATGCATCGGATGAAATTCTTTAATTAAAAGCCAAACTCTTTCACTCACTATTCCCTTCTTCTAAATGATCTCCACTTGTTAACCCCAGAGGCAAATTGCAATTAATTTACAGTGACTGCGTTTGCGTGATTGAGACTTATAATATATCTGTATATTATAATATGATAAGAGTAATTAGCTAATCAACTTAATTAATAATGTATTATTCTTTTCAAGCCCTCTATAAATAACAGGATCCCCCTATATATATAGTACTACGTACTCAAGTCTGCCATTTGAAAGATCTAGTTTGAACACAAAGTGTTGGAAACTTTTTTAAACATGTTGTCTTTACGTGTGATGTTATGGTTCTATGTTGTTCTCCTCTTGCTTTGTTGTGCATGCGAAGGGAAGATGCAGCTACCAAAGAACTTGAATATAAAAGCTGTTTTTACGTTCGGAGATTCCATCGTTGATCAAGGAAATAATAACAATATAACAACGCTGATTAAATGTAATTTTCCACCCTACGGGAAAGACTTTATAGATGGAAAGCCAACTGGAAGGTTTACTAATGCCAAAACGCCCGCGGACTTGATAGGTATGTCCACTGAGTTTAACTTATATACACCGTAACTTGTCTTAGTTTTAAGAATATTACAAATTTCATATTTTAAGGAGGCACCGTTATGTTAAGTTTGGTCATGTCATTTGTTCTTCTTCATCCTAAATCCAAACATTATGTCTTTCTCTCGTAAGTGAAACTAAAACACGAGCGTTATAAGATTCAATATAATTGAAGTTTATGGCTAATTGTGCTGTCAGGAGTTGGCTGCAGAAATTGAAATTTTTGACTAAAAATAGTTTCCTTATTACTAGTTATCTGATGTATAGGAATAGTTAGAAGGTATTTATAGAAGTACTAGTGATAAGTTTCTGTTGGAGTTGCTGCTGGGGAAAGCCAAGCTTGATTTGTACTCCCTTTGTTCCAATTTATGTGAACATGCTTGACTGGGCACGAAGTTTAAGAAAAAATGAAGACTTTTGGAATTTGTGATCCTAAACAAGTTGAAAAAGGGCCCATAGTATTTGTGTAGAATTGTAAGTTTAAGCTATATTGTTTTCAAATTTAGAAAGGAATCATTCTTTTTGGAATTGGTCAAAAAGAAAATAGGTTCACATAAACTGAAACGGAGGGAGTAATTTCTTCACTTGGTGACTAATGAAAATTTTAATTACAAAAAAAAAAAAAAAAAATCTTCAATATAATTAACACCGTCTTATTAGTCATGGCCCGACCATTTTTACATTTGAATGTCTATTAAATATTGTTGTAACTTTGTTTAAACATTCAGTATCTCTTACGCAGTACTCAATATCCCTATAAAATGTTGCCCACTTAAACTCCATACCAAATGCAATGCTTAAGCCTTAACAGGAGACAGCTCATTTGAGAAACTTGATGTTATTTGTTTATTATTTTTGTTTGAGATTAGAGTTTTGACTTTATTGTGATATTCACAACAGTGGAAGAACTGGGAATTAAAGAGCTAATGCCAGCTTATCTTGACCCCAAATTGCAAGCTGAAGATCTTAAAACTGGAGTAAGTTTTGCTTCGGGAGCTTGTGGATACGACCCTCTAACAGCTGCCATTACGGTGGGTATTTTTCATCCTTGTTTTATAGTAATATTTTATACACCTAGACGGTAAAATAAAAAATAAAAAATTACATATAACATATACTGGGCGTATAAATACGTTTTAAATTATCAATATGTATATAAAACTTAGATTAATCGGATAGTATAGTCAACTTATTAATTAGTTAAATGACATCATTTTCTAACTAGTATATTTTTATGGATTCAGTCAGTAACACCACTATCAACACAATTGAATTATTTTCAAGAATATGTTGGGAAGCTAAAGGGATTAGTTGGAGAAGAAGAAGCCAACACCATACTACACAACAGCTTATACTTTGTGGTAGCGGGAAGCAATGACCTAGCCAACACATACTTCACCATCGGACTTCGCCAAAAACAGTATGATATTAACTCATATACTGATCTTATGGTGGATGGAGCTGCAGATTTTATCCAAGTATGTATTTGAATATGCCCCTCTAGTGCAATTTATGCTACTACATAACACATATTTTTTTCAGCTATTTTAAATGCGAAATTCAGCCTACTAGATTATTAGGGACAGAATTTAAAGAGTGGCATATTAAAAGGTCATACGGTGCAAGAAAAATGTAGAACTGACACTAGGTAGCCATTCTGAAGGGCTGTTATTTAGGAATTAACTAGTGCGTCCAGAATTTCAGTTTTTCATTTTAATTTTTTGGGACAAAAAATGTTCTGAATTGTCCTAAAGTTGAGATTTTTAGTTTAAAATTTCAGGATAAAATAAGTGTTGGCTAATATCGAAATAGCATCCCGTGCCCCAAACAAAAATCAATTTTCATGAGGGTGCCAATTGGGCACAACCCATCTAAGAGCTTTGGGCAAAATATAGTAGTCGAAATTGACCCATAGGAAATTTGCCAACGTATTTTCCAAATATTTTGGGCAAGTTACACATTTGATCGGTCAGTCAAAAATAATTTTATTCGCTAGTCAAATCTATAAAAGATATATATTATATTCATGATATACATTAATATAAAAAAAATTATATAATTTACCGACTATTAATTTTGGGTGCGTCTCTACTGTAGTAGTTCTTTTTTATTTTTTTATTTGGTAATGAAATAAATTATAAGAAAATAATTAAAACTTAATTAGAGTTCGATGAGTTGAGCTATGACTATTTTTAGCCTGTTTTCATCCGGCCCAAGTAATCTAAATTCAGTCCAACCCACTTATTTGACAATCCTAATTTAGTTAGTTGACTTTTGACTTGAGTCAACACATTAATTAGCTATCATTGTTAATTTGATTAATTTATTTTAAATTTGGAAGGAATTGTACGAGTTGGGAGCAAGAAAGATAGGGGTATTTGGGATTCCACCAGTAGGATGCTTGCCATTCCAGAGAACAGTGAGTGGAGGAATATTAAGAATGTGTGTGGAGGAATACAATGAAGCTGCAAAATTGGCAAACACTAAGTTATCAGCTGCCATTAATGATTCACTATCCAACAAGTTGCCTCAATCCAACCTCGTTTTCATTGACCTCTATGATCCTATGCTTGATCTCATACTCAACCCTCAAAAATATGGTAAACTTTAATTTTATCTTTTCTTACTTTATTTTATGTGTAGGGGTATAAGTGTTTAATTTTAAAATATAGGGCGTGTATCTGCAATTGAGTCATATTAAGGGTATTCGATGTAAGTTATCCAAAAAGAATATGATTATATTTGTTCACTAATGAAACATGAAAGGTGCAAAATTAGAGCCCGTTTAGCCAATCTGCCAAAAACTATTTATTTTGAAAAACGCTTTTAGTCAAAAGTATTTTTCCAAAATACACTTTTGCAAAATAACAGTTTGTATTTGACCAATTCATTTGAGTAGTATTTTTTGCAAGCTTATTGTGTTTGACTAATCTTTTAAAAAAGTATTTTTAAGTATTAATTATGAAAAAGGACAGTAAAGATTCAATTTGTTGGTATTACTTAGAAAACAAAGATAAATTTAAACATTTATTAAAAAGGAATTAAATTAAAATATAAAATGGAAAGTAAAAATACAAATTAATTTTTTTAATTAATATAAAATATAGTTATTCTAAAGTGATAATATTGCGTGTTTGGTATCACGTATTATTTACACGATAATTTAAATATGTCAAAATACATTATTCAATAGTATAAAATTAAAATCTGCTCTTAGGAATAGGAGAAAGATGATAGAATTATGATTAAAATAAAAAGAGAGTAAATGTATAGTAGAAATAAAAAAAGGAAAAGAAAAAGAAAAATTAAATTAATGAGGGATAATTTGGAGAATATAAAGTTATTTTTGTCTTGAACAAATTAATTTTCTGCTTCTACTTTTTGGAAGAAGTTAGAATTTTAGCTTCTCCCCATGCATAAGTAGAAAACCGCTTCTGCTGCTGCTTAAAAATACTTTTTAATTTTGACCAAACACCTTAAATTTTTCAAAAAGTACTTTTCGACAAAAAATAGTATTTTTGGCCTCTCAGAAGCTTGGTCAAACAGGCTCTTAACGTGCTTCATTTATTTATTTAAATTTTGGGTTTGGTATTATCTTGTAAGCTAACTGAACTAGTTTGAAATTTGATGATGTGTCTTAGGATTTGAAGTGGTAGAAAAAGGATGTTGTGGTACAGGAAACATAGAGGTGCTCATGCTATGCAAATACGGTAAGACATGTGAAGATGACACAAAATATTTGTTTTGGGATAGTTATCATCCCACTGAAAGAGGCTACAGGATCCTTGTTGATCAAATGATGAAAAAGTATATCAACAGTTTCACATAAACAAGAATATCTGTATTTGGTTGAAATATTTTTTATCTTCTTTTACGGAGTGTGTTTGTATTTATCTGTACAAGTTTGAATCTTTGTAGTTTGTACTATTTTCTTTTTCATTTACACCAAAAGGACATGTAGTTTTGTTGAGTTTTTATGAGATTTGAAGAAATACCGAGTTTGTGCTTACTATATAATGGTCTAAAATAGCAAAATGAAAATTAGCATGGGCCAGTCTATTTTTAGAAATGGTTCTAAGCAGTGGCGGAGTCAAGATTTCAAAATCATGGGTGATCACCGTAAAAGTATAGGAAGAACAGTAAAAATGAATTTAATAACGGATGCCCACTCAATAATTATCTAAATTTTTATAATTACCTATGTATTTCTATTAAGTTTGGTCAAAGGCAATGGGTGCTTAAGCACCCGTAAAATCCTTGTCCATCACCATTGAATTTAAGGTAACGATGTAAATATTTTTACACTATTAGTATGTTTAAACTTTAAGGGCGCACGACAGTTAACATTTTAGCTATGTTTCATTTAATGCTTATTATAAATATTTACTTGTTATTACCTTACAAGTTATGTGATTGTGTAAATAATATTTCTCTTGCCTTCCGCTTATAGAGCTTAAACTCGTCGAATAAAGACGATAGTTTCTCATTATAGAGGGGTGTAGCTGCTAGCTAGTGGTGAGTGGCAACAATGAGATTAAATTTACAGACATTTATCTCATTTTGTTTCTACGTCATCAGGTGAAGGTATTCTTCCATTGCCTTTAATGAATATCAACATAAACAAAATCTTCTTTAAAAGGCAATTCAATGAGCTTGTGTAACTGGAAATTAGTAGTTTTATTTTTGTATTTTATTATATACGCGAGGGAAAAGGTGAACCAAAAGCTGGAGAGGAATACTTTGTAGCGGATTTGAACCTCCACCTACTTGGTGGAAAGTTGTGTAGTATAAAGTAACATGGTAGTTATGCATTAGAGAAGCGAGGATTCTGATGAGTTGTGTTTTGTTTTGATGACCTAACAAACTTTTATGTGAAGAACTAGGTCGAGGACCTAATGCATATACATCATCACAAGTCATCTATGTCTCCAAGAATTCCGGATCATACATTGCTGAATAAGGACGGACCAGCTGAGGGACCTGCTCCCTCATCGGACTCACATATTCAAGAACAAGTCAACTTGGCAGCTGTAACAAGCTGTGACAGAAAAGTGACTGGTTGTCACTGTTCATGCTACAGTGTAGCAACAGTGCAGTAGTCACTTCCTTGTGGTTGAGCCTTGTACCCTCAAGACATCGGGCATCCTTCTTGGGATGTGCAATGTATGAGAATATCTTGAAGCAAAAAGAACAACAATTTTTTCACTTGAGCATTTTACAAAAGAATATTCAACATTAAGTGCTCTCAAGCATTAAAGACTCAAGAGTTTCAAGAGCAAGAAGACAACTCCACTAAGGCCTTCACAACGTGTTCATCAAGTATTGATATTGTCCTTAGTTGAGTTGTAATCTTGTATTTTATTTTCATTGTATCCTACTAGCTTTTGTAGAAGCAACTAGTTAGGAACCTTTAATCTCTCATTCTCTAAACTATTGTGTGGCTAAGGTTAGTCATGTGTCAAAGTCTTTGTAACTAGATAGTTTCAAAGCGGCTTGTAAGAAGTATTACAAGTTAGTGTATAGAAGTCTTTGTAAGGTTGCCTTTCAAAGTGGCTTGTAATAGTTTAGATTACAAGTTAGTGAAGTTGAAATCCTACAAGTGTAGGTCGTGGTTTTTGTCCCCTTGAGTGGGATTTTTCCACGTAAAAATCCCTTGTCTCTTTACTTGTCTTTCTAGCTCTTAACTCTCTGGTAACCAGTAGAGGACCTGGTACCTCTATTGTTTGGTGCACTCTTAAGAACTATCATTTGGTATCAGAGCGGGTTCTTTCTAAACGGTTAATACCAAGAAAGAATCTGTAATGGCTGCTCCACCAAACTTCGAAGAGGGACAGTCAACATATCGACCTCCGAGGTT
>MDKH01091316.1:0-44863 GCA_005239495.1 Nicotiana undulata
GACAAGTGCTCCTCCGGCCAACGGACCAATCAACACGACGCACGAATCCTCCGAATCACCCTCGATGGTTGGCAATTTGGAAATTCCACTCCGAGCCTCGGCCTTCGGAAAATTATAATTCTTGAAGAAACGCGCTATACGTTGCCTAAGGATCAAGATTAACTCAATTAATCATCCCTCAATGGCCCAAAAATCAGAATTCACATTTTCATCAATCCCCTCTTTCTTCCCCCAACAATATCTTATGAATTCTTATGGATTTGGAAGAGGAAATTCCCAAGGAATTGAAGAAATTAACATGCGGAGGGTTAGGGAATCACTTACCTGAGTTTCTAGGCCGAAATACCCGTTCTGGAGCTCTTGGGGTCGTCAACAATGGAGAAAATATGATTTTGGAAAAGAATTCACGACTTGGGCTTTTTATAGGACTGCCCAGAAGTTTCCGCACCTGCGGCCTTTGGATCGTAGGTGCGGAATCGCACTTGCGGGAAATTGGCCGCTCCTGCGGAAAGAAGCCTGGGCACTCGGGGGATTCTCGCAGGTGCAGACTTTGGATCGCAGGTGCGGACTCGCACCTGCGGGAAATTGGCCGCACCTGCGGTTGGGCTGGGCCCTGGGGGAGGTCGCGCCTGCGGGCCTTTGTCCGCGCCTGCGGCTGGAGCCGCACCTGCGAAGGGATTTTCGCTGGTGCGAACCTCGCGCCTGCGGCTCATGGACCGCAGGTGCGGTCACACCAGTAAATTCCCACCAGCTATGAGTTTTGCTGGTTTTTGACCCCGATCGGGGTCTGGGAGACCCCTGGGCCCACCCGAGCCCTCGACAAATTATACCAACAAGTCCCAAATTACATGAAAGACTTGCTCGAGCTCCCAAAACACTAAAAACATCATCCAAACTAGAAATCACCCTCAAAAACCCCTTAGTTTCAAACTTAGGATTTCCAGAAAATTTCAATGGCTCACCAATACGCCGAATGGGTCTATACTGCTCGGAATGACCCCGAATTTTGTGGACAAGTCATAAATGACTATACGGAACTATTTTCAGTTCCGGAATTCCATTCGGACCATGATATCACGAGGTCCAATTCCAGGCTGAATTCTAAATCACATGAAATCCTGAATTCCAATTCAGGTGTCGAAATACTCCCGTGTCATCAAAAACCCGAGGCGAACACACTCCCAAGTCATCATCCAGAGTTGCTGGAGCTGTCAGAACTTGATTCCGAGGTCGTTTGCTTAAAATGCTGCTCGGAACCAAAATTAGCCAAATAGGCTAGCCTTCAGGAACCAAGTGTTCCTGAACTGGCCAAATCACTTCCGAATCTCGAACTACCTGCCCACACAAGTCATAAGGCACGAGTAGTCGCTACGGAAAGAGTCATTCACGGGAACGAAGTCCCATCACACAAAACGACCGGCTGGGTCGTCACAATTATAGCCCAAATTGAGACTAAATTTAAATCAATTTCCTACCCAATTACCCTACCCAGATTCAATAAACACCTACCCAAATCCGGAACCCATCTACCCGACCTAATATTACCCGTTGATCTCCCAGATCAACGGTCCAAACACCCCCTTTCCTTTTTTAATTCCTAAAGACCTCTAACCCTAACCCATTCCCAAATCCCCGCCGCCTTCAGATGCTCTCATCTCTCCCCCCCTCTCTCAACCTAACCCTAGCCTCCTTCAGCCTCCACCTCCCTCTCCGGCCTCTCCGGCGACCACCTCTCAACCCCAAGCCTCCAATGATTTCCCCCTCACCTTGCTCATCATCTCTGAGGCTTCAAGGGCCCTGGGCCATGATGACTTATGTCTAGGGTTGTTGTTTTGGGTATTCATGGCCTCTCCGATATGATTTTGGGAAAAATCACACCATATTTGTTACGATCCTTGAGCTTTACAACAGGTTCTTCCGTTCTACTTGGGTTTCCTTTGAAACCCTAGTTATTGTTTAAATCTCTTAGATTCGTGCTATTTCTTTTACGATTCAAGTATGATTCTCTCTATATTTTACACTGTTCTCAAACCTCTCTTTAAAAATTATCAACTTTAAACCGTTTTTACTTCCTTTAAAATAGGGTTTCTCAAAGTTCTTTTGTACTCGTTTAAACTGAATTTTTCCTTTACATTTAAACCTTTTCTTTGCATATCTTGACTGATTCTATGCTTTATTTGCTTTTTAACTCGCCTATGTTAAAAAGCCTTATTTTTGAGATCTTTTTATTTGGGTTCTTTGTATTAGCCTGATTACTTGGTTCTTGTTATGATTCTGTGGTTACCATACTCGTGTTTATTGAGTTATTAGCTTACTTGTGTGATTATTCATCTGGATTTGTTCATATCTTGCCTCTTTCCGTCAAATAATGCGGAACTTGCCTATTTGCTATGGTTGTTTGTCCTTCTCTATATATATGTTGAAATATAGAATCATGACTCTCTTTTGACTGATTGTGATTTCCTTATTTGATGGTCTGATAGAGAGGTTTCTTTAAAAACCCTAGAATTCTACTCGTCTGTTTAAAATTAATTGATTCCATTACCTTATTTGTTGTAGTACTCTATTTTTACCGAATCATTCCTTAATTGGGGTTTTCTGAATCTAGTCCTAATTGACTACCTTATGCTTCATGAACTTTGATTCTTTCTTTATTAATCATGTACTGATTTTTCTTGCCTTATATGCTACTCGTTTTACCATTTGAATTTGAAATCCCTTAACTTAAGGGAGTACTTGCCTTGATTTTCTGATTAATTGATTCTGAGTTCCTTAATTATCATGCTACTATGATTCCTACCTTACTTTTACTATCTGTTTCTCAGCTATAAAGACTCTAGTCTTTCAATAACATAACACACAAACATACACGCTATTCAACTCCCTCTTACACACATATATACTCCGTACTGTTATTCTCTTGATCACCTGCTACTACCAGTCAGTTGCAAGCTAAGACTGGTGATTCTATTTGTTAACTCCTCATTCTGTATTTGCTATCTTTCAACTGATATGTTTTCAATTTATGTTTAAAGTTTCAAAACAATATGTTTCTTTGGGTATTTCGATTCATCTTGTTTATAATCTGCTTTTACTTATGGTTTTGCTGCTCTACCTGCAATTAGCATGTATGCTTGTTGCTTTTAGTTCTTAACACCCTTTCCTTTAGCTTCAACATGTTTACTATCCCCCCTGCATGTTTCAACATGATTCTGCTTGTGTCTTCTTCAGTTCTTAGTATACTGTAACATGCACCACATGCTAATTTTGTCTCTATGCTATACCTAGAACTTTTCCTGGACCTATGGGTGACTATGTTTATTGTGTGTTGTCCTCTCCCCAATACTCCCTCAATCTGATTCTATTTAGTCTTTGGTATGAACTTTTTTGTGACAAAACTAGGTCTGTGATTGTTTAGGCTCTGTACAGGTCTATGATACTTTAGTGCTTTTCTAACATCATTTGTATACCAATGTGTTTCTATGTATGGCCTATGAGTCCCCGATCCCTGCTTCCTTGTTTGTGTTTGTCTCCCCATGTGTTGTGCTGGTTGATTGCTCCATACCCTATTCTTTTCAAAACTATTTTCCTAAGTCACTCACTTACTGATATGTAAACCTATTTCAAATAAATAAACTTTTTTTCAGAAATGCTCTTTTAACTCAACTCTACTCAAATCACCTCTTGCACTTCACTTTATTCTTAGACCTTTAAGTTCTGCCCCTTTAGTGTGAGCACTTCTTTGGTATCCTTGAGCTCCCTCTGAACTCTGACACACTGAGGTTGGCCCTTCCACACTGCACTGGTTCAATTCTTGGTTACTAAGTCTAGGTGTAAGCACTACCCGAGATCCTTGAGATCCTTAGGGAACTTTGATGCACCTAGACTCTGATTTGTCTATGGACTGAGGCATATGAGACCATTGCAGGCTTTGGGAAATCTGGGCCTAATTGAAGCCTCCCTATAAAATAGCTTCTTGATTTTCTATTTCTATTTATGTAATCCATTCATTGGCTTATAATAATTTGTAAACAACTCTTGGGGAATGGATAGTTAAAAGGAAAGGGGGGTAACCATGCATGTTATAGATACACAAGGGTAGAAATCATGCCCTAGATTTTTACATTCCCTATATCTGCACTAGAATCCATGCTTAGGACCAACATGTTTATTCAAACATGCCAACCATGCATTAGGTATCATGTATTTAACGCTTTCATGGTTACTGCTTTAACGTACAACATGTCCTTAATTTATTCTCATGCCTACCACTTAGAAATCCTGCTCCTATGATAATAAATCAATATAAAATTATTACTTCTGTGCATTAAAAATCATGCCTCAACCATCCTGTAGCTCTTTGTGCATTTTAGAAATCATGCTTTAGGAATTCTGTGCGTCCTGAAATTATGTCTTAACCATCCTGCATTTATATGTGCATAGGATTTCGTTTACATTTGAATAACTACTCCTATTTTAAACTACTGATTCATGAAAGGTATAAAATAATATTGCATGTGATTATCACGTCTACTTTTAATAGAAATTGGTAACTAACTCTGCATTCTCCGATTTACATCACTTAGAACAACATGTATTAGGTAAAACAACCTCTAAACTGTTTAATAATTCTGGTCCTTTCAAACCTGAGGGTCTGCCTAGTACCTCCCTTTTAGGATAGTGATCCTAACCTCCTCCGGGACTGGTAGGAAGGGAGGGGTAACAACACGCAATAGAGTTCGTGACCAACACACGATTTAATTACCTTCACGGGGTGGGAAAGGGTAGAATATGGATATGATGACCGATGCGCTAATACCACGTATAGCCCCTCTTTGAGGAGTGTCATACCGGGTATTGCATTGATGTGATCCATATTATTACAAACCTAGGATATCCTTTAATTTAGATGCTTAAATTGTAACCCTTTTCCAAACTCAGCTTTTTCTCTAATCATTTTCAAACACCTTGCATTCTTAAGATTTAAATCCCCTCTTATTTGATCCTTTATTTGTTTGTTTGCTAAACCGTACAAATTCACAAAAGTGTTTTGGCCGGGAACCACATTTGTTGATCCTGAGGGGTGCCTAACACCTTTCCCTTGGGATAATTTCATACCCTTACCCTTCCTCTAGTTAATAACTTATTTATAGACAAACCCCTTAGGTGCCCTAACGCACCTTTAAAATCGTTAGGTGGCGACTCTAAAAAAACAATGCAAACCCCTTTCCCAAAAAGAAACGAGTCGACTTAACCCAAAATGTCCCGAACCCGATCTCCGCAAGGAAAAAGGGGGCGCGACACAAGTATTGAGACAAGTACTTCTGGTGGTCACCCGGGCATGCAGACGCACTTGATGGGAGACTTAGTGGTGAGCTTCCTTCTATGTTTCGGCCCGCTTTAATTCAGATAGTAGTTGTTATAGTTTTGTATACTCTAGTGGATGCTCATGGACTATGACACTGGGTTTTGGGGGATTTTAGACAGTTAGTTTGGTTGTATCACTGTTTTGACATTTAGCTTATTGTTTTGTTCATATTTCATATCTTGGTAAAGATGATGATATTTTATCGTAGCACCTAAATCTACTTTCATTTATTTATTTTTATTACTTGATTTAAAAAGTGTTATGAGCGGTTTATTTTAGTGATGATTTATAGTTGTCTTGCATGACGGCAGCGTTGGGCGCCATCATGACTTATGGTAGGAAATTGGGTCATGAAAAAACTGTTGAACCAACTTCGGTACCAACCACGATACCGGTTGAAGAACTATTTGCCCAGGGGTTTGAAGGTCACGGTGATGAATATCATCATCTTAATTTTGTTGTTGACGATCAACCTCCCGTGTCTCTACCTTTAACTCCCTTCCCTCCCATCAAAATGAAGTTGGCCTTTCAAATAAGGGAAAGATGAAGAAAGTGGTAATTGAAGTCCCTGAAGGTTTCAACCTTTTGAACTGAGCTGCCATTTGGTTAAAGCGTTTGATTGGTCCCATTGAAAGGTAGAAATCATAGTCACATTTTTCAATTACACTAGTGAATGATGTGATTTATTCAGCACTCGGGATATAGCTTCTTTCCTCTATTTCCTTCTTTATGTTTTCTTTTATACTTATATAACTTCCTTCCATTTCTCATAGATCAATTTTGTCATGACCCAAATAAATGGACCGCGACGGGCACCCGGTATCTTACTCAACCGAGTACCAACGTAATGTATCTTTCTTATTACATCATCATAGACACGTGACATACGGGCCTAATAGGCTAACATGATCATTTTAAAATTCAAAACATAGACCGACAAGGCTGTACAATCTTTCACGTACACGACATATGTCTAAAAACCTCTAAGAGTACATAAACGTCATACAGGTCGAGACATGGCCCCGCTATACTAATCAGCACATGTCCTAATCGTAGTGACCACATAAGCAACTCCGGAGCAAATGGAGCGCACCAACACCTTCCGTTGAGCTGATCGCCTACTTGGAGGACTCTCGACCTGTCCATCAGGACCTGCGGGCATGAAACGCAGCGTCCCCAGGCAAAAAGGACGTCCGTACGAATAATGTACCGAGTATGTAAGGCACATAAATAAGTACATAATAGACATGG
Organism: Nicotiana undulata; assembly: GCA_005239495.1. Classification (NCBI taxonomy): domain Eukaryota; kingdom Viridiplantae; phylum Streptophyta; class Magnoliopsida; order Solanales; family Solanaceae; genus Nicotiana; species Nicotiana undulata. The sequence goes on from MDKH01091316.1 coordinate 6,620, forward strand.
AAGAAATATAGAGTAAATGACTCAACTGTAAGTCTAGATAACTCTGTAATTCATGAAATAATTATAGTGTCATGCATATGCGTATGAATATCATGTCGTGCATAAGTACATGTTTCATAACATCATCAGGCCTCTGAGGGCATCCCATCATATCATATCATATCATATCATATCGGCCACTGTGGGCAAAATCATTAACGTATACTAGTTGATCAGGTGGTGGTGTGTATATAACGCCGTAACCTTTTCCCATATAACATATCCCATATACATAAAATGCATGAAATGCATAAGAAAAATGTTAATAAGATTTTCTCGGAAAGCCATAAAACTCAATATGCTTTTCGGATAAAATTTATCAAATACGTATTTTTCTGAGACCCATGAATAAAAGATATAATAATAATTCACATAGGGAATAAAAAATATAGACACACCTAGTATTTCTATGAATATAGTAGTTTATGGAAATCGTGCGTTTGCTCGTTTCTTCTATATAATTTGGATCATGCCAAAAAGAAAGAAGGGATGACCTTAACATACCTGGAATAGGAAAAACTCTGAATAATATTTTTGGAGAAGATTACACCGTACTCTTTTAGAACCACAAAATTTTAAGTTGTTACTGTTCTAATCAATTCTCGTTATAACTGTTTGCAAGAATTTTGTTGGAGGTTTGAAACTTGGCGTTTGTTCTTAGAGATTTGAATTTAGGAAGAAACACATAAATTTCACTTTGTTATTCTCTAACTAAAATGGACTAAGCTTTAAAAGACCAAGCTTTTAAAGAGACCAAGCTTTGCTTATCAATCTTCTGTGAATTACACGTTGCTTACTTTAGCCACTAAGCATATATGACTAATTAGTCATATGTTTTAATAGTAGCCTACTGCCACGTGGGGAGTGGGGTGGAGATATTTAATCTTTATCCACTTATTAGATAATTAGGTAATGTCCCGTTATCCTTTATTTAATCAATTATCCGCATAATTAAAAATTGTCTCAAATTACTTAAAATTCTATTTATTTAATATACTTTATACATTATACTACAGTGGTCATATGGTACCTTGCATGGTATTAGTCCATAATTAACGGGTATTTTAGTTCGGGCAGTATTTTATCCCAATATGCCAAATTTCGACGAAAAATTCATTTTCTTTGACTTGTATCCCTCTCACCTTCACGAATTTACTCATCATTTGTTTAAAATAGCATAATCCTTATGATCTCCAAATAATCTCTTTCCCAAAGTTACGTCGATTACCTTACGACGAACTTTAACATATGAAAATACGGAATGTAACATCTCGTTTCCGAGCTTATTTCAATTTACTTATGGCGTACTTCCTTGTACGAAAACATGGTTTTCACGACCCGAAATCTCACAATTGGGCCATGACTGCGTCTAACGTTGAACACGCTAGGCAAGCCAACGTATGCAATTTCATTAACATACTAGCATTAAAAATACAGAATTAAGTAAAGCATCTAATATTCCTTTCTCAAATGCGGAAGTAGATAAATTCTAAAAATAACTTAAACACCAATAACACGATTCATTTACAATATCCCAACACCTGGAGTCACTAACTCACGAACTGGCTAAGAGGTTACTAAATACAAAGTCTGAAAAAATAACACAAAAAATGTCTTAGAACTAAGGAAAACAAGACAGAATAGAAGAAGAGGATAGAAGAGACGCCAAGGCCGACGAACGTCTGTGGGTCTACCTTGTAATCTCTGAAGTGGACTGAAGGTTGCTCCGTCAATCAGTGCCCACCGGGTCCGACTGCGGAATCTGCACAACATAGAGAACTGCAGGTGTAGCATCAGTAAAACCGACCCCATGTACTGAGCAAGTGCCGAGCCTAACCCCGGCCGAAGTAGTGGCGAGGCTAGACACGACAACGATAATCTACCTGTACAGTTCTACCAAAAATATAGCATGGAAGTAACAGATATTTAATAGATAAACAAGTAAAACAGGAACAAGTAAGGGGGCAACAAGTATGAAGCAAAATGAGATATCGAATACAATAAATAAATAGATAAATGAATATCACGACATCACCCTTCGTGCTTTTACTCTCGATCTCACGATGCAACAAGTAAATATATGAAATGAATGCAATAATCAATGAAATGAATGGCACGACATCACCCTTCGTGCTTTACTCTCTTCCTCACCCAATTAATATCAACAATAAATAACAACTTGGCAATGAAATCAATTACCGAACTTTCAAATCATAACAACCTGACATGGGGAATAACAACTAAAATCAACACATTTGCCCGGCAAGGGTCTCAACTATAACCAATTCCTTCCGAGTAATAACTTAATGATTTGGGTCCTCCACTAGGACATCACAACACAATTCTTAATCAAGTAGTCTCCATAGTTAAACAATTTTCCAAATGAACTACTTCATAACACGATAATCATTGAGGTAATAAAAAATAATTAAGTAAAACGGACTCACGGGCATACTTGACACACAATGCATAGGTACTCGTCACCTCACCTATGCATTGGACATGATAAAACACATAGCACATAGGGCACAACACCTATTCTCTCACCAAAGTTAGGCAAGACACTTACCTCGGCCCAAAAAATGCAATTCAAGCCTCTAATACCGCCTTTCCTCTCGAATCCGACTCTGAAACGATAATATCTATTCATAATCAATTTAATAACATCAATATTGACTCATTAATACAATCCCATAGCCTAAATATACAATTTTTAGCATTCTTCTAAAATACCAAAATTCGACCCCCCCGCTGGGTCCAAACATGAGGCTCGGACCAAAACCCGATTACCCATATCCCGACGAGTTCAAATATATAATTTGTTTTGAAATCCGACCCCAAATTGAGGTTGAATTACCCAAAATCCCATGAACCCTAACTCTACCCAAAACCCCTAATTTCTACTATAATTTTAAGATTTTAGGCCTAGATTCTAGTGTTTGATTGATGAAAATAAGAGGAAATGATGTTAAGAACACTTACCTATGGAGCTATGGAGGAAAAGTTTTAGGTGGGTTGGGGAAGAAGAAGAGTTGTGAAAAATGGGAGAAATCCTGAAATGATTCTGTTTTGGGACTTAAAAATCGACTGGGCAAAATTACTCTCCGCGTTCGCGGGCCCCAGGCCGCATTCGCGGAGGTTTAGAAGCTTTGGCCTATGTGTTCGCGATTGAGGGGTCGCGTTCGCGATTGAGGGGTCGCGTTCGCATAGGGTAAATGACCCCCAGCCTTCCCCTGGAAACTGACCCTGTGCGTTCGCGCTCTATGTGATGCGTTCGCACAGGGTCCTAACCCTGAGCCTCCACGTTCGCACCTTGGAGGGTGCATTCGCATAGCCTAAGTCACCCCTACCCTCCGCTTTCGCACCACACTAGGTGCGTTCGCAAAACACAATTTACCCAGCTCCCCCAAACCCCACTTTTACTCTATGCGTTAGCATCCCCTTGGGTGCGTTCGCATAGAGTAAATACCTGGACACCAGTAATTTGAAGAAAAACTAGATTTTCATGCATTTTACACCTCCTTAACTACCCGAAACTCACCCGAGCTCTCGGGCCTCAAAACCAAAAACACACACGACTCCCAAATCATCCTACAGACTTATTCATGTATTTAAATCACCAAAATATCATCAAAATCAAGGAATCAAACTCCAAAATTCCTAGAAATTCCTTAAAACCTCATAAAGCTTAATTATTCCGATTTTTATCCGAAACACGTCATTTCAAGTATGTTTTACACCAAATTTCACAGATAAGTCACGTAACGTATATTAAACCTGTTCTGGGCTCCGGAACCATAATACGGGCCCGGTAACACGATTTTCACATCAATTATCATTTTAAAAAACCTTTATTATTTTCAGAAAATAATTTTCTTTAAAAATTCATTTCTCGGGCTTGGGACCTCGGAATTTGATTCTGGGCGTAAGCCCGAGTCCCATATTTTCCTACGGACCCTCCAGGACTGTCAAATCACGGGTCCGGGTCCGTTTACCAATAATGTTGAACAAAGTCAACTCTATTCCATTAATTATTATAAAATTCCATTTTTCATCAAGTTTTCACATAAAAGCTTCCTGGCAACACGCCCAGGCTGCGCACGCATATCGAGATGAGATTAACGAGGGCTTTCGGGGCCTCGAAACACAGATTTAGCCAAATATACACAGGATGACCTTTTGGGTCATCACAATCTCCACCTCTAAAACAAACATTCGTCCTCGAACGGACATAGAAAAGTACCCGAGTCTGAGAAAAGATGGGGATAACGACTCCTCATATTGGACTCGGACTCCCAAGTAGCTGCCTCGTGGGCTGACCTCTCCACTGAACACGGACTGAAGGATAACTCTTCGATCTCAACTGACGAACCTGCCTAGCTAATATGGCTACCGGCTCTTCCTCATAAGTCAGATCCTTGTCCAACTGGACACCGCTGAAGTCAAGAACATTAGATGGATCTGCAATATACCTCCGGAGCATAGATATATGAAACACTGGATGTACGGCTGATAAATGCGGTGGCAAGGCGAGTCTGTAGGCACACTCTCCTACCTTGTCCAAAATCTCAAATGGTCCAATGTACCTAGCGCTCAACTTTCCCTTCTTTCCGAACCTCATCACGCCCTTCATAGGCGACACCCGAAGGAAAATCTGATCTTCTATCATGAAAGCCAAATCTCGAACCCTGCGATTCGCATAACTCTTTTGCCTGGACTGAGCTGTACGAAGTCTATCCTGAATAATCTTTAACTTGTCCAAGGCGTCTTGGACTAACTCAGAACCCAATAACCTAGCCTCTCCCGGCTCAAACCATCCGACTGGAGACCGACATCGCCTACCCTACAACGCCTCATAAGGAGCCATCTGGATTCTCGACTGATAAATGTTGTTGTAGGCAAACTGCACCAAGGGCAAGAACTGATCCCATGATCCACCAAAGTCGATGAAACACGCTCGCAACATATCCTCCAAAATCTGAATAGTACGCTCGGACTGTCCGTCTGTCTGAGGATAAAATGATGTACTCAACTCAATTTGTGTGCCTAACTCTCGCTGAAATACTCTCCAGAAATGGGAGGTAAATTGAGTACCTCGGTCTGATATAATGGATAGGGGCACACCATGCAATCTGACAATCTCTCTCATATAGATATTTGCCAACTTCTCCGCTGAATACGAAACCGACACAGGAATGAAGTGTGCTGACTTGGTTAGCCTATCCACAACAACACATACTGCATCAACCATCCTCTGAGTCTGTGGAAGCCAACTACAAAATCCATCATGATACGCTCCCACTTCCACTCGGGAAGATGAATCTGCTGCATCAAACCACCGGGTCTCTGGTGCTCATACTTAACCTGCTGACAATTCAAGCACCGAGCTACATAGGCTACAATATCCTACTTCATCCTACGCCACCATTAATGCTGCCGCAAGTCCTGGTACCTCTTTGCGGCGCTCAGATGAATGGAATACAGCGAACTATGGGCCTCCTGTAGTATCAACTCACGAATTCCATCCACATCGGGTTCACAAATATGACCCTGCATTCTCAAAACTCCCTCGACATCAACTGTGACCTGCTTGGCACGTCCGTGCCGAACTGTATCTCTAAGAGCACATAAACAACGATCATCATACTGCCTGGAACGAATACGATCATACAATGAAGAACGAGCGACGGTATGGGCCAAAACACTTCCTCCCTCAGAAACCTCCAACCTCACAAATCGGTTGGCTAACGCCTGAACATGGAAAGTAAGAGGTCGCTCTCCAACTGATAAATAGGAAAGACTACCCATGCTAACTGACTTCCGGCTCAAAGCATCGGCCATAACATTGGCCTTCCCCGGATGATTGAGAATAGTAATATCATAATCCTTCAGCAACTCTAACCACCTTCTCTGCCTCATGTTCAACTCATTTTGCTTAAACAAGTATTGCAAACTTTTGTGATTAGTGAATACCTCACACGGTACCCCATACAAATAGTGCCTCCAAATCTTCAAGGCATGGACAATAGCTGCAAGCTCCAAGTCGTGAACCAGATAATTCTTCTCGTGTAACTTCAACTGACGAGATGCATAGGCTATGACATTGCCATGCTGCATCAATATCGCACCGAGCCCAACCCGTGACGCATCACAATACACGGTATACGGATCTGAACCTGTGGGCAATACCAACACTGGTGCTGTGGTCAATGCTGTCTTGAGCTTCTGAAAGCTCGCCTCACACCCGTCGGACCATATGAACTGAACACCTTACTGCGTCAAATTGGTCATCGGGGCTGCTATAGATGAAAACTCCCCCACGAACCGGCAATAATAGCCTGCTAGGCGTAAGAAACTCCAAATCTCTGTGGCTGAAGTGGGCCTAGGACAATCTCTAACTGCTAAAACCTTCTTCGGATCCACTTGAATGCCCTCTGCCGACACAACGTGGCCCAAGAATTCCACAGAACTCAACCAGAACTCGCACTTAGAAAACTTGGCGTACAATTGCCGATCTCTCAGAGTCTGGAAAACAACCCAAAGATGGTGCTCATGCTCCTCTCGACTACATGAATAAATCAAGATATCATCTATAAACACGATCATGAATGAGTCCAAATAAGGCGTGAATACCCGATTCATCAACTCCATAAAAGCAGCGGGGGCATTAGTCAACCCAAACGACATAACCAAAAACTCATAATTCCCATAACGAGTGCGAAAAGCCGTCTTAGGCACATCAGACGCCCTGATCCTCAACTGATGGTAACCAGATCTCAAGTCTATCTTAGAGAACACTGAAGCAACCTGAAGCTAATCAAATAAGTCATCAATCCTCAGCAAAGGATACTTGTTCTTGATAGTAACCTTATTCAATTGCCGGTAGTCAATGCACATCCTCATAGAGCCATCTTTCGTCTTCACGAACAACACGGGAGCACCCCAGGGAGAAACACTAGGCCTAATGAAGCCTTTATCCAACAAATCCTATAATTGTTCCTTTAATTCCTTCAACTCTGGCGGAACCATACGATACGGGGGAGTAGAAATTGGCTGAGTGCCCTCAGCTAATTCAATACAGAAGTCAATATCCCTGTCGGGTGGAATACCCGGCAGGTCAGCAGAGAATACCTTTGGAAACTCACGAACTACGGGCACAGACTCCAGGGAAGGAACCTCGGCACTAGACTCACGAACATAGGCCAGATAGGCCAAACAACCCTTCTCGACCATGCGCCGAGCCTTAATATAATAAATAACTCTACCAGAAGAATGGCTAGGAGTCCCCCTCCACTCCAAACGAGGTACCCCTGGCAAGGCCAAGGTCACTGTCTTGGCATGACAGTCCAGGATAGCATAATAGGGGGATAACCAATCCATCCCCAATATAACATCAAAGTCAACCAGATCAAGAAGCAAAAGATTAACCTGAGTCTCCAGACCACCAATAACTACTAAGCAAGCATGGTAGACTCGATCTACCACAATAGAATCACCCGCCGGTATAGACACATGTACATCAGTACTCAAGGAATCACGGGGAATACTCAAATAAGGGGAAAAATACGAAGACACATAGGAGAATGTAGAACCCGGATCAAATAACACTGAAGCCCTCGGCTGGAAACTGAATCCGTACCTATAATAACTGCATCAGAAGCCTCAGTATCAGGACGGGCAGGAAAAGCATAGCACTGGGGCTGAGCCCCTCCAACCTGCACATCTCTTGGTCTACCGGCTACGGGCTGACCTCTACCTCTCATGGCCTGCCCTCCACCTCTATGAGTCTGACCTCCACCTCTAGCACTATGACCACCACCCCTAGATGGCTGAGGGGTTGGGGGTGCACCTGCTGCGGAGACCATGGCGCGAAAACCTTGATACTGAGAACTACCAGACACCCTGGGGAAATACCTCGCAATGTGCCCATGAACACCACAAGAAAAACAAGGTCTCTGCTGATGTGGCTGATGACTCTAGAACTGTCCCTGACGACCCTGATAGCCACCCTGGTAGCTCTGAAGTGGATGTGCACTGATAGGTGCTGGCGGTGCACTGTGAGATACCTGAAGTGCTGACTGAAAAGGTCGGGGTGGATGGCCTCTACCGAAAGAATCCCTGCCTCCAAATGAGGCTCCACTGAATCTACCAAAGTGACGGGGCCTCTTGTCAGCCCCCTGACCACCTCCCTGTGAAAGAATCATCTCAATCCTCCTAGCCATATCGGCCACATCCTAGAATGAAATCTCGGTACCTGCCTCCCTGGCCATTTGGATTCTGATGGGCTGAGCCAAACCCTCAATAAATATCCGCACTTTCTCACGATTAGTGGGAAGTATCATAAGTGCATGCCTGGATAGAGTGATGAACCTGGTCTCGTACTGAGTGTCAGACATAGATCCCTGCTGGAGGCGCTCAAACTTCCTCTGAAGATCCTCCATCTGAGTAACTGGAAGGAACTTCCCCAAGAATAACTCGGAGAACTGAGCCCAAGTCAATGGTGCAGACCCAGCTGGTCTAGTCAGGCAATAGTCTCTCCACCAAGTCTTGGTTGCGCCAGATAACCGGAAGGTAGCAAAGTCAACTTTAATGGACTCCACTATGCCCATGTTCTGAAGAACCTCATGACAACTGTCCAAATAATCCTGTGGATCCTCTGCCGGTGCACCATTAAAAGTAGTAGTGAATAACTTGGTGAACCGATCTAGTCTCCATAGAGCATCTGCTGACATAGCTGCACCCTCGGCTGCCGGTGCCACAATACTCGGCTGAGCTACTCCGGCTGTCTGAGGTGCTGGAGTCTGAAACTGAGTGGCAACCTGCTCTGGGGTATGAATAACGGGAGTCTGGGTCCCTCCCCCAGCCTGAGATCCAGCTGGTGCAGTAGGAAGAAGACCGGCCTGAGCCACACTCTCCATAAGTCCCACCAAGCTAACTAGAGCGCCTTGAAGGACTGGGGTAGCAATGAACCCCCCTGGGACCTGAGCTGGTCCAACTAGGACTGTTTGAGCAGGAACCTCACCGGCATAGTCTACCTGTGAGTCCTAAACTGGAGCTGCTGTTCTAGCTCTGCCTCGGCCTCTAGCATGGCCTCGGTCTCGGCTCCTCGTAGGAGCTGCGATAGGAGGATCGGGCTGCTGATCGGTCGATGAGGAAGCAAGCATCCTCGCCATCTGCGAGAGAGTAATTAAAGACTCAATTAGTATTTAGAATTCAATTGGCACGACAGAGATGAAGAAATGTGGAGTTATCCAACTTTGCAGCCTCTGGGGATAAATACAAACGTCTCCGTACCGATCCCTCAGACTCTACCAAGTTTGTCCGTGAGTTATGAGACCTAAGCAACCTAGTGCTCTGATTCCAACTTGTCACGACCCGAAATCCCACCATTGGGCCATGACTGCGTCTAATGTTGAACCCGCTAGACAAGCCAACGTATGCAATTTCATTAACGTACTAACATTAAAAATACAGAATTAAGTAAAGCATCTAATATTCCTTTCGTAAATGCGGAAGCAGATAAATTCTGAAAATAACTTAAAACACCAATAACATGATTCGTTTACAATATCCCAACACCTGGAGTCACTAACTCACGAACAGGCTAAGTGGTTACTAAATAAAAAGTCTGAAGAAATAACACAAAAATTGTCTCAGAACTAAGGAAAACAAGACATAATAGAAGAAGAGGATAGAAGAGACGCCAAGGCACACGAACGTCTGCGGGTCTACCTTGTAATCTCTGAAGTGGACTGAAGGATGCTCTCTTAATCAGTGTCCACCGGGTCTGACTGCGGGATCTGCACAACATAGAGAAGTGTAGGTGTAGCATCAGTATAACCGACCTCATGTACTGAGCAAGTGCCTAGCCTAACCCTAGCCAAAGTAGTGGCGAGGCTAGAAACGACAACGATAACCTACCTGTACAGTTCTACCAAAAATATAGCATGGAAGTAACAGATATTTAACAGATAAGCAAGTAATACGGGAACAAGTAAGGGGGCAACAAATATGAAGCAAAATGAGATATCGAATACAATTAATAAATAGATAAATGAATAGCACGACATCACCCTTCGTGCTTTTACTCTCGTTCTCATGATGCAACAAGTAACTATATGAAATGAATTCAGTAATCAATGAAATGAATGGCACGGCATCACCCTTTGTTCTTTACTCTCTTCCTCACCCAAGTAATATCAACAATAAATAACAACTTGGCAAGGAAATCAATTACCGAACTTTCAATTCATAACAACCCGACATGGGGAATAACAACTAAAATCAACACATTTGCCCGGCAAGGGTCTCAACTATAACCAATTCCTTCCAAGTACATAACTTAATGATTTGGGTCCTCCACTAGGACATCACAACACAATTCTTAATCAAGTAGTCTCCACAGTTAAACAATTTTCCAAATGAACTACTTCATAACACGATAATCATTGAGGTAATAACAAATAATTAAGTAAAACGGACTCACGGGCATACTTGACACACAATGAATAGGTACTCGTCACCTCACCTATGCATTGGACATGATAAAACACATAGCACATAGGGCACAATACCTATTCTTTCACCAAAGTTAGGCAAGACACTTACCTCGACCCAAAAAATGCAATTCAAGCCTCTAATACCGCCTTTCCTCTCGAATCCGACTCTGAAACGATAATATCTATTCATAATCAATTTAATAACATCAATATTGACTCATTAATACAATCTCATAGCCTAAATATACAATTTCTAGCATTCTTCTAAAATATCAAAATTTGACCCCGGGCCCGCTTGGTCCAAACACGAGGCTAGGACCAAAACCCGATTACCCATATCTCCAAATATATAATTTGTTTTGAAATCTGACCCCAAATTGAAGTTGAATTACCCAAAATCCTATGAATCCTAACTCTACCAAAAACCCCTAATTTCTACTTTGATTTTAGGATTTTAGGCCTAAATTCTATTGTTTGATTGATGAAATAAGAGGAAATGATGTTAAGAACACTTACCTATGGAGATATGGAGGAAAAGTTCTTCAAAAATAGCTTAGGTGGGTTGGCGAAGAAGAAGAGTTGTGAAAAATGGGAGAAATCCCGAAATTATTCTTTTGGGACTTAAAAATCGACTGGGTGCGTTCGCATAACACAATTTACCCAGCTCCCCCCGACCCCACTTTTACTCTATGCGTTCGCATCCCCGTCCTTGCGTTCGCATAGAGTAAATACCTGGACACCAGCAAATTGAAGAAAAGCCAGATTTTTCATGCATTTTACACCCCGTTCACTACCCGAAACTCACCCGAGCCCTCGGGCCTCAAAACCATAAACACACACGACTCCCAAATCATCCTACAGACTTATTCATGTATTTAAATCACCAAAGTATCATAAAAATCAAGATATTAAACTCCAAAATTCCTTCCTTAAAACCTCATAAAGCTTAATTATTTCGATTTTGACCCGAAACACGTCATTTCAAGTCCGTTTTATACCAAATTTCACAAATAAGTCACATAACATATATTAAACCTGTTCCGGGCTCCGGAATCATAATACGGGCCCGGTAACATGGTTTTCACATCAATTATCATTTTCAAAAACCTTTATTATTTCAGTAAACAATTTTCTTTAAAAATTCATTTCTCGGGCTTGGGACCTCGGAATTCGATTCCGGGCATACGCCCGAGTCCATATTTTACTACGGACCCTCCTTGACCGTCAAATCACGGGTCCAGGTCCGTTTACCAATAATGTTGATCAAAGTCAACTCTATTCCATTAATTATTATAAAATTCCATTTTATCAAGTTTTCACATAAAAGCTTCCTGGCAACACGCCCGGGCTGCGCACGCATATCGAGGTAAGATTAATAGGGGCTTTCAGGGTCTCAAAATACAGATTTAGCCAAATATACACATGATGACCTTTTGGGTCATCACAATGGTTGTAACAAATTTAATAGGTACCGAGCTAATGAGAATGGTGGCTTGGGCTGAGAAGCAAGTTGAAGAATTAGTCATGGAAGTTGACAATTGGAAGGCACCATTTGAGAGCCTTCAATTAAAAAAAGAGGTATTAGCTAAAGAGAAGGAAATTTTGGAGCAGCATCTCAAACTATTGACTGTTGAACTAGTAGTGGCGAAGGCTGATGCAAATCAAGAAGTGAAGGAAAAGGTTAGAAAAGAGGCTAATTTTGCTGAGCAACATTCTAAAGTCACAGAAGAGATTTGAAGTTTGAAAAAGTTTTTGAATCAGAAAGAAGTATATGCATGCGAGCTAGTTCAAGAGTTCACTCAAGATAAGGAAGATCTTCGTGTCTCCCGTGAGAAGATTAGATTCCTCGAGTCTTATTTGGAACCTTTGAAGATATCTTATGATACTGCTAAGGCATACAAAGAAATCTTGCCAGCTGAAGTTGATCAATTAAAGAAGGAGTATGAGGACCTTGAAGATAAATTAACTACGGATATTAGTTAGGTTTATCTCCACACCCATTTTGAGACATTGATTGAGGCCAACCAAGAAGGTTTTTATCTCGAAGCTGAACTTTCTAAGGCTAAGGAGTCTATTGAAGTATCTTAGCAAGGCAAAGTTTTTCCACTCCCGAGAAGGAAGTTCTAGGGGTGATATGAGTAAAGGTGATGCAGAGACAAATGCTCAACCTTCCTCTTTAAGTCCCTAAGATAACTCTCCTTCAACAGTTTATCCTTCCCCGACTGATATTCTTCCTTCTTAAGACGCTCCTTCCAAGCCTTGGTTGTTATCATTGTTGGAATTTTGTGTTTAAGTTGGAATTCAGAGACATTTCTTATATCAACTTTTCATGTGTTTTATACAAGTTTCATTTTTTCTCGTATAATGTTTTGTCTTTTATTGCATTAGTTTAATTAACTGAATACTTTACTGTTTCCATAGCTAAATATATACGGTGTTAATCATAAAGAGAGCCTTTTCATGCGATCGACACTAATGAAGACGATGTCTCATCTTCATGTTGGTGTAAGAATATGAAATAACTTGAGAACTGTTATTTGAACATTTGAACTCTCAAGACAAATATTCATTTACATAATCATCATAACTACTTTATCGTAGCAAAATTACTTTTCACTTTACAATGTTTCTCGGGAATATTCTATCTCGTGACCATTTTTGTATTCCTAACATGAATTGAATTTTTTTGTTGTTTCTTTGCTTGTTTTTGGAGTTCTTAAAATTCTTCTCAAAATGATATCCTTATATTGTCCCCCAGTGTTTGAGTTTGAAATATGATAACTTCCTAGATATGTTACGAACTCAATATGAACCTTCCCAACTTGGGCGTAATTTCCCTGAATTTACCGCTTTTATAGATTGGAACATTTATAAGGATGAAGTTCCCAATTTTAAAATAGTGTAAGTTCACCTTTCGATTGTAATAACATTCCATCCTCTTCTTTTGAGCTACTATCCATATCAAATCCAACTCCCTTCGTTCCTATGTCAAATCTAGATTTGTGCAAAGTGCCTCGCCATTTGATAGTTAATTTATATGTTTATATCTCAAACTAGGTTCCCTTATTTCCACTAGAATCAAAGCTTCGATGCCATAGACAAGTGAGAAAGGAGTTTCCTTGTGCTTGTTTTTTATCTTATTCTATACGCATATAACACCCCCTAGTAATACCTCATGCCATTTACCTTTTATTGCTTTCAAGAATTTCTTCAGATTATTGAAAATTATCTTATTCATTGACTCTGCTTGTGCATTAGAAACATGATGATGTGGTGACGAAGTTATTCTCTTGATTTTCCAACTTTTAAGGAACTCTATCGTCTTTGCCCAGACAAACTGTGGCCCATTATTACATGAGATTTATCTTGGAACCCAAAATTGGTTAATCATATCCCTCCAAATGAAGTTTACAACTTCTTTTTCTCGTACTTATTTGAAGGAACCTGCTTCCACCTATATAGAAAAAGAGTTAGTTAAAATCAACAAAACCCTAACCTTTCCCGGCGCCTGTGGTAATAGACCTACGATATCCATCCCCCATTTCATAGACGCCCACTGTTCAAGCACTGAATGAAGTGGCTCTACTTGTTGATGCAATTAATTTGTGTACCTTAGGCACTTATCGCATCCTTTCACAAACTTTCCTCTTCTTCTTCGATTTGTGGCCAGTAATACTCTTATCAATGTTGTTACCAATGATCTACCACCTACGTGATTTATGCAGTTTCCTTCGTGCACTTATTGCTTAATATATTCAGTTAGTCCAGGACTGAGTCACTTATCTAGGGGACCACTAAACATATTTTGATACAAATTCCCGTCCACCAAACAATAATGAGCAGCTTATATTCGCAGCCGTTGAGATTTCATTTTATCTTCAAGCAATATTCCATCTGCAAGTAATTTATAAAGTTATTTTTCCGATCCTATGTTAAGATATTAAAGTAAGTTTACCTTGTTTGTTGATTGATCGAGTAACAAATGAAATAGATGCACCATTATCCCATTTTCAGAGTTGGTCATATCTGCTACCATTCAAAGGTTTGCTAACGCATCCGCTTCTACATTCTTTTCCCTTGGTATTTGAGTAGCTTTCCATTATCAGAGTTGATGTAACAAATCTCTTACTTTTTTTTAAGTACTACTGCATCTGCGATTCTCGTGCCATGTAATTTCCTTGCATTTGATTGACTACCATGTGAGAATAGCTTTTAATTTTGATCTACTTAATCACCAATTCTTTTTCAAGTTCAAAACATGCAACCACCGCTTCATACTCGACTTTATTATTAGTAATATGATAGGATTTTATCGGTTCTACATTAATTTTGTAATGACTTGATCGGTCATTTTGAGTTCTAGCATTACGTTCTGTGATTTGAGACTCCGAGTGGCTTCACATGGTGTAATATGACTTGCAGGGTTGATTTTGATTTTTGAGTGGTTCAAGATTGACTTGTTAGAGTGATTCTCAATTTGGAAGCTTTAAGTTGGAAGAGTTGACCAATGTTTGACTTTTAAGTAACGACCTCAGATTGGTGATTTGTTGGTTCAAATAGGTTTGTATGGTGATTTTGGACATGGTCATATGTTCGGATTTCGATTTGGAGGTCCCTAGGATTTTTTGCTACTATTTGCCGAAAGTTGGCAATTTGGAGGATTGGAGAATTCCTAAGTTTAACGAAAGGTTGACTTTGAGGTTATCAGATTTGAATTGTTTTTCCAAAAGTTGGAATATGTTCATTTTATTGTTTAGGAATGGTTTGCAATGTTTGATTATAATCCTGATTGGTTGGGATTTAATCGGACACATGGTTTGAAGTTTCGATCATCGATTCTTTGTTTTGATGTTATTCGTTGTTTTTTTAAGAATTTGGATGCGTTTGGATTAGGTATTGGAACTTGTAGTCATGATTCGACGGGGTCTTGGGAGGCTCGGGTGTGATCCGGGTTGGTTTCAGACCATTTCCCTTTTATTTGGAGTTATTGGTTTTCTGGCATTCATAAGTGCTTCACGATCGCGGAGAAGAGGGGAGCTGGAAAGTGATCTTTCTTATTCGCGTTCGCAAGGAAGGTATCATTTTCACGGAGGATTGGAAGAATAAACTTTGTGTTCGCAATAAAGGATTGCGTTAGCGATGTGGTCGTGCCAAGCAGTGGATTAGCTTTTGTGTTCACGGAAGGGGTCCTACGTTTACGTACACTTAGATACGAAAGGAACACGTTTGCGATTGAGCTTCGCGTTTGTGAAGCGGTGATTTCAGCTAGATAGTTTTTTGGGCTTTGCGATTGCGAATGAGGTCCCACGATCGCGATGTGTATGCCTTGGCAGTGTACTTAAGTTGGTATTTCACAAACGTTACCCATTTTATCATATTTTCAGCCCTAAACTTCTAGAGTGTGATATTTTGAAGAGTAAATTCTCTACATCTTTGAGGGAAAGCATTTTACACAAGGATATATCATGATTTTTCATGGATTTCTACACCTAAAAGCTTGGATTTAAAAGTGAAACTTGGGGGATTTTGGGAAAACTTTTGAAAACTGATTAATTGAGATTTAAATCCCGATTTGGAATCCATTTTGTAATCTAATCATATATTTGGACTCGACATTTTATGATTCATCAAATTTTGGTATTGGTTTTGGATTTCGAGCATGTGGACCCGGATTGACTTTTATTGATTTCTAGAAATTCATCAAAGATCGAAGCATTTAGAATTGAAATCATTTCATATGACATTGGTGGACATCCTTGGTTGATGTTTTTCTATATTTGAGCTGGTTAGAGGTAATTTCTCAAGGAAATGTGATTTTGGAGCACTGGACTTGCCCATATGAGGTAAAATATAATGATTCGGCCGACCTTTTTGAGTGTTGGCCTTCCGTTTGGTGGTTTGAGGTCTTGGGTAGCTTTATATGTTGTATTACGACTTTCATATATGGTTGATTTTGACGTTCGAGAGGTTTGGAATTGATTTGGAAGAGAAATTTCATTTTTAGAGGCTTAAAGTTAAAGAGTTAACCTAAGTTTGAATTTTGTGTAAATGGTCTCGGATTCGCATGGTTTCGATAGGTTTTATGGTTATTTTAGACTTAGGTGTATGCCAGGATACTTATTTTGATGTTTCTAGAAGGTTTTGACTTTATTTTGCGAAAGTAGGCAATTTGAAGTTTGGAAAGTTCTTAGGTTTGACCGGGAGTTTACGTTGATGTATTGGGTTCAGGTTGTTATTACGAGAGTTGGAATAGGTTCTTTATGTCGTTTGGAACTTGTGAGCAAAATTTGGGGTCATTCCAAGTTGCTAAGACGTGTTCGGCTAAGTTTGGAAATTTAAAATATTTTTTAGGCTTGAACTAATGTATGATTCGTGGTTTTGATTTTATTTTGTATTATTTGAGGCCGCGATTAGGTCTTCTTTATGTTTTGGGATTGGTTAGTGTGATTGGACGAGGTCCCGAGGGCCTTGGGTGTGATTCAGGGTAGTTTCAGACTATGTTGGCAATGCTTGGAGCTGCTGGTTTCTGATGCTTGTTATGTTCGTGATTGCGAAGGTCTTGCCGCAAACGCATAGTGTATGTTGGAACTGGATGTTTGACCTCTTCACGTTCGTGATTAGGAGATCGTGTTCGTGGAGGTTCAATGGTCTACGAATCATGTTCGCGAGGGATTGCCGTGTTTGCAGTTTAGAGTGGGAGCTGGTGGTTTTCGTTTGCGGTCGCAATTTCAGGGACGAGTTTGTGAAGTGGTTGGCAGTTGGGTTCATCACGTTCGGGAGGATGGTGCCTCTAGCATGTAGGGTATTTTGGCAGTGTTCCTCCTTATGCTTCGTGATCGTGAAGCTGGTCCCGCGATCACAAAGGTTACTCCTGGGGTAGCTGTATAAGAATCTATATTTGGAACTTGAACTCATTTTATCACATTTTGAGTTTAGGAGTTTGGATTGAGGCGATGTTTTAGGGGATTTTCTCCACTTGGATTGGGGTAAGTGTTCTTGACTCTAGTTGATTATTGTTCATCATTCCATCCTTAATTTAGAATTTGATTGATGAATCTAAGTGAGGAAAATTGAGGTTTTTGCGAAAACTTTTCTACAGTGAAAAATTGAGATTTGAACATCGTTTCGGAGTCAAATTTATACAAAACTTGTATGATTGGACTCATATTCAAATGGGTTGATGGAATTTGTGCGTTGTTTCGGGTTCCGAGGTGCGCGCTCGAGTTAACCTTTTGGTTGACGTTGAGTATTTGATTAAAGATTCGACCTTTATCATATGTGTTTGATTCCTATGGAATTATTTGATGTTATTGAGTTGTTTTGGCTAGTTAAGTCGTTCGGAGGTTGATTCACGCGAGAAGAAATTTTTAGAGTATTGGTTCAACTTGTTAGTGTCTTGCCTAGCTTTAGTTGAGGGAATTTTTTCTATTTATTGATATTGTTTGCTATATGCGGGGGTGATAAATATGTGAGGTGACGAGCGTATATACATGTGCCATGGGTATTCATGCTCGGGGTAGATTCTAGCTCATTCTATTCTTTATTTGGTTGCGTGTTTTACTTGATCATGTGTTATTCTATTAATTTTCTACGAGAGCACAATAAGCCACGCTAAAGAAATGTTGAGGCTATTGCTACCGTATTTTGAAAATGTTGAGAAAATCTTGAGACATATGCAATACTAGGATCCGAGGTAAGCACATGTTAATTCTGAACAAACATTCGTACTTGTTATTTGTGTTGTGCTTAATTTGGGACATGTACACTCTATGATACATATGCGATCCTTCGTATGACTACTTGAAAATTGTTGCTATAATTGAATTAGACATAGTCATACTTTCCCCACATTTTTATCGCCATTATGTCCTGGTGCCCTTTTTTTGATGAGTTATGAGGATATGCCTCATGATGATAAATTGTTGTCTTGAATTATTGTGATAATTGTGGCACATGTTAAAATATTGTGTGGGTTGATTGTTTTTGTATGAAAAAATGGTGGCATTTCACTTGGAGTATAAGGGTGGCGAGATGCACATGCGGTGACATAAGGGAGGCATTTCATTGTTATGTGCATGCAACGAGATAAGAGTGGCTTATGCGCATGAGGAGACATAAGGGAGGAATTGTATTGATTATGTGAATACAACAAAATAAGGGTGGCAATATGTGCATGTGGGGATATGCTCATGCAACAAAATAAGGATGCTTTGTGGGGATGTTATGTTATAGCTCGGGGCAGTTTCATTGATTATGTTTGTGTGGTGGTACAAGATGGACGTTCTTCTGTGTGCTTATGACTATTATGCGTGTCACACATTTTTACATGATATGTTGCGTTGTTTCTACCATGCTAATCGATGCCTCTATGATTTATCAATAATTTGGTTACCAAGATAGATTTACCTACGTGGAGTTTTTATCCCATATTTTATTGAGTTGTTGGTAGCATATCGCATATTCGAGATGAGGAAAGTGTCACCACACATTAATATAATTGATTTTTAGAAGTTTTCATGAACTTGTTATTTGGCAATTGATACAAAATTGGATTTATATTGTGGCACGAGGTCTTTGCCGTGCGGGTGTGACTTATGTTGTGGCACTAGGTCTTTGATGTGAGAGGGTGATTGAATATGAGCATGAGGTTTCATATGTGTGTGATTCCATTTGATGGCTTGTTTTTGAAGTTGAGCCTTTAATTATATTTAATTTCAATCACTTTTTCTGATGAGATTATAGTTATTTTTTTCTGTTATACTTTGTGTTGCTAGTCTTTGATATTGTTATTTGACGAGTGAGTATCTTTCAACTTAAAAACCTCGTCACCACTTCTCTAAGATTAGTCAAGATACTTACTGAGTACATGTGGTCGGCTGTACTCATACTATACTTCTGCACCTTGCATGCAGAGTTTGGAAGTTGGTAGCTGTGAAGAAGGAGCTTTGCATTGGAGATGTATCAGCATACTAGATTCATGCTACCCTTTTGTTCATTGTAGCTTAGGAATTCATTTCTATTTATGTAATTTTCGCACAAATGTTGTATTTATTCATTTTTCCAACTTTATAAATCTAAATCATAGTGGCTCATGACTTGTACTACCAGTACTTGGTATATTTTTATTGAATTTTTGCAGTTTTTATTATTAAAATTGATGATTTCTCATTATAGATGTAACTTATACTACTTGTCTTACCTAGAGGGTTAGGTTAGGTTCTATCGTGACTTGGTAGGGTTTTGGGTCGTGACAAGCTGGTATCAAAGCTCTAGGTTCATAGGTTGTACGAGTCATGAGAAAGTGTCTAGTAGAATCTTGCTGATCGGTATGATGACGTCCATACCTATCTTCGAGAGGCTACAAGGCATCTAGGAAACGTCCCTTCTTTCTCTCCATATCGTGTGAGCTTGTTTTGGCTTGAAGCATGTATCTTTGATTTCTTCCTCTTTACTCGTATGTGATGTTGCCCCCTCGGTGTCAGCTATGAACCAAGGACTTGTGATGCATCGGATGGACTACGGGTGCTTTAGATGGTTGATCATCATATTGCTATGTTTTCCAATGTTTATATGGATGTGATGGTAGATCTTTTAGTTGTTCATTTTTGGGATGAAGCGGATTGTTGTATCTAGCCGATGAGTATGCACTTAGGAGGATTGATTGCCTAGTGGTTGTGACCGTAGTACGGCCGTAGAGAGATATCGGTCAGAGGCTAAGCATGTGGGTTATTTCCTTCGAGAATATTTGAGGTTGTGTGATTTGCATGAGGCTTCTATTTATCGAAATGCATATTCTACCATTTCATAGGGTTTAAGGAAGTTCGCGTGACTGTAAAAAAGATGAATATGCACTTGGCAAAGTATTTTGTAGTGTTTTATGACTGGTGTTACATGAGTTTATGAAGTATTCAATTAATTAATAGTGCGAGATCAGGGCAATATATAAAGGAATGATACTAGGGGTTACAATGATATGTTATATTGCTTCGAGCCAAGTGGGGGAGTACACTATAGACGACCAAATTGCATGGTCATGTGTTACGTTAGTTCTTGGACAATGATGTGATTGTGGATTAGCTATGATTTGAGAAAAATTTCATCGAGGATGATTTGAGCGAGGGATCGGTTGGATGTTATGTGATAGTCTTGGAATGATTCAGATTTGATACTCGTTGTGGATGTAGTGTGCAATGAAAATGAATCGCTTGGTTGCTTCTTTTGGATATTCATGTCCTGGTGGACCGCATGTTGTTCAGTGCGTACTGGCTGCGCATTTGGTATTAGAGAAAGGTGAATGAATTTTGAGAAGTTTCAAATAGGATTTTTGGATTTGTGTATGGATAAGACTTGGGGATTGCATTGGATGGTGAAAATACTTGCGGTATATCTATATCATTATTGTTCTACATTACGATATTAGAAAGGTGAAAGAAACAAAGGCATTTTTCATGATGAGGTACTCCTGATTTTAGTAGTCTACGTGCTTGGTTGATTTAGAGAGATTTAGTTATAGTTGGCTTGGTTATAGGCAAATGGGTGAAGATATTGCGATGGTTTCTCCATGACTTGTTGTTGATGTGATCCACGGGCATGGGGATTTCGTTAAGTGTTGTGATTTTGTTCTATAGTATTGAGTTAGTGGATGGGATGTTTATCCTACTTACGATTCAGAGTTGAGAGTGGGATACTCGTGTTTTTCATATGATAGCATGATAGAGGTGGTGCGTCGTGTGTGATTGGGATTTCATGGGCAAGGTTGTGGTTCGGTTTTTCAAAGGAATATCATGAGTTCTAGACAACATGAGAGATTTTAGATGTTTAGAGGATGTTAGTACTAACTTGTATCACCTAAAGGGTGTGCATGTTCGGAGACGTTGTGTGTTTTGACTTGCGGATGCTTGACTAGTATTATAGTAATTTTCTAGTTTTTAGCTGCTGAGGTTCAGGTTTTTCTACATGGCACCGAAGATTTATGTGAGTATTATTCCTAAAAAATCGATTATTTAGGTGGTGGAGTTGGGATCAGATATGGAGATTTATATATTCTCGAGGTTTAGGGTCTGCATGTTCTTAAAGGCAGACTATTCATTGGTTGCGCATAGTAAAGATGTGTTAAGAGCTAGTCAGCTGATTGTATGTGCTACGGATAGGTTACTACGGACTTTTGGAAGATTATATACATATTTTGTGATGATTGGAATTGATTTGGCGGTCTACTAGTAGACCAAATGAGGATGTGTATTCTGCATCGGATCAGGTTTTATTTAATCAGCACAACTATGATTGAGGGTGCATCAGCGACTAGAGTTGAGCTTATTCATGTTCTGGTATGTTTCATGTGTTGATCTCTTATGCTACGATGGGTTGTGAGACAACTTGGATGTTCACATGTGTGATGTTGTTCTATTCAGTCCTAGTGTGAGATGGCGTTTGGGATGTTTAGTGCTTATTGAGCTTAGTCATATTTTTCCTATCAGTGATATATGCTTCTATCATTGTCTCTATGGTTATGGTCATGCATTTTGCATGTTTGCTTTTGATACACATGTGGTTATTGATCGTGAGTATTATGGCCTGATGGTTATTATGTGTAGATCGGTATGTTTGGATCGTGCTACGCACTACAACAGAGTTATGTTGGGATATGATGTTTGTGCTTGATTCAGGTTCTTTGCTTCTCCATTGTAAGATGGGTTCATAGAATTTTTCTTTGTGGTGGTATTTGTTGAACTTGTTGGGTAGTTTTCTTGTTTGGATCTCATTCTATCTCTAGTTATATTCGAGTTATTACTTTTTGGGTGAACAAATTGTGTCGTATGTGACTAGGTGGCTTTGGGTGTGGCTTGCCGATCGAATAGCTTGTACTAGGTGAGATGAGATCATTGGACCTGAATTAATGCAATAAGACTTGGATAAGAATGTTGTTAATCAGATTAGAGTTTGACAATGGTTCTTGTCAGGCGAGAGAGCTCCACGACTTGTTGATCTGATGAGTGGTTATGAATTTCTATATGTCTCTTTCTTCCTTGGCATTGTACGAAGGTTTAGAATAAGTTTTTATTTGATATGAGGTATGTCACCGGTACCGGGTTTGTTAATGATCAACTATTATGGTCCGAAGTAATTGCTATGAGTATCTGAGTTAAGTGGTATATCATGTCATTATATCTTGGGATATGGTTATGGCTTGATACATCTTGCTTATACTTATAAAATGTATAGATGCGAGAATCGGGTCATATATTGAGTTCAGAATGTTGGAGATTGGGTCCTAAGGTTTGTGGACTAAGGTTGAAGAAAGAACCTTTAGTTAGGTTGTGTTGACGGGCTTATATAGATTTAGGTGAGGTATGGTCACATGTGGGTATGTGTATGGTGAGTTTATACAGTTGTTTGATGGATTTGTAACGACTCTTGGCACGTTCGAGGACAAACGTATATTTTAGTGGGGGAGAATGTAGCGACCCGGTTGGTCATTTTGAGCGTTGGACTTCCGTCCGGTGGTTTGAGGTCTTGAATATCTTCATATGATGTATTAAGACTTGCGAGTAAGGGTTGGTTTTGATGTTCGAGAGGTTCAAAATTGATTTGGAAGAGAAATTTCATTTTTGGAGGCTTAAAGTTGAAAGGTTGACCAAGGTTTGACTTTTTGTGTAAACTGTCTCAGATTCGTGTTTTGATTGTTTCTATAGGTTCGTATGGTGATTTTGGACTTAGGCGTATGCATGGATTCATACTTGGATGTTTCTAGAAGACTTTTGCTCTATTTTGCAAAAGTTGGCATTGTTTGGAAAGTTCATAGGTTTGATCGAGAGTTGACTTCGATGTTATCGGTTCAAGTCGTTGTTTAGGGAGTTAGAATCGGTTCGTTATGTCATGTGGAACTTGTTTGAAAATTTTAGGGTCATTTCAAGTAGTTCAGACATGTTCGACATAAGTTTAGAATTTTGAAATTTCAAATAGTTCATTAGTCTTGAATTCATGATTTTGATGTTATATTGTGTGATTAGAGGCCTCGAGTAGATCCGAGTTATGTTTTGGGATTGGTTGGTGTTATTGGACAGGGTCCCTGGGGCCTCGGGTGTGATCTGGTATGGTCTTGGACTATGTTGGCAATTTTTGGAGTTGCTGGTTTCTAATGCCTTAGATGTTCTTCGCGATCGAAAAGGTGTTGCCGCAATCAAATATTGTACGTTAGAGATGGGTGATTTACCTCTTCGCATTCGCGATTCAGAGGTCGCGTTTTTGGAGGTTCGGTGGTTTGGGAATCGTATTCGCGAAGCTTGGTCGCATTTCCGGTTGAGAGTGGGAGCTGGTAGTTTTTCCTTCGCGGTCACAATTTCAGGGACGCGTTGGCGAAGTGGTTTGTAGCTGGGTTCATCGCATTCACGTGATTGGTGTCACGAACACGTAGGGTATTTTTGCCAATGTTTCTCCTAATGCTTCGCGATCGTGAAGCTAGTCCCACGACCGCGAAGGGTACTTCTGAATCAGCTGCATAAGATTCTATTTTCGGATTAGGAACTCATTCTATCATATTTTGAAATTGGGAGCTCGAATTGAAGCGATGTTTGAGGCAATTTTCACCATGTTTTTTTGGGGTAAGTATTCTTGACTCGGATTTGATTATTATTCATCATTCCATCCTTGATTTTAGCATTTGATTGATGAATCTAAGTGTGAAATAATGGAGGTTTTAGCAAAACTTTTCTAAAGTGAAAAATTGAGATCTGAACATCGATTCAGAGTCGGATTTGGATGAAACTTGTATGGTTGGACTCATATTCGAAAGGGTTATCAGACTTTTTGAGTTTTGACGGGTTCCAAGGTACGGGAGAGAATTGACTTTTCTGTTGACTTTGAGTATTTTATTAAAGGTTAAACCTTTATCGTTTGGGTTGGATTCCTATGGCATTATTTGACGTTATTGAGTTGTTTTTGCTAGATTCGGGTCGGCCGGAGGTCGATTGACGCAAGAAGGAGTTTTTACAGTATTAGTTTAGCTTGCTTAAGGTGTGTGTCTTTCCTAGCTTTGGTTGATGCAATTTTTCCTCAAAAGTTATATTGTTTCCTTCATGCGGTGGTGATGTATATATGAGGTAATGAGCGTATATACATGTACCATGGGTATTCGTGCTCGGGGTAGATTCTAGCTCACTATATGCTTTGTTTGGTTGTGTGTCGTACTTGATTCTATGTAATATTCCATTAATTTTCTATGAAAGCATAATAAACCATGCTAAAAAATTTTGAGGCTATTGGTACCGTATTTTGAACATGTTGAGCGAAGAAAACAAGTCATACCTCGAGTTTCCAACATGGTTCAGTATAAGGAATATTTCAAAGGGGGTGTCATCCCGTTCAAGTCCGAAGTGTAACAAATGTGGAATAAAAAGATCACCGTGGAAGGAGAAACTATTGGTCCAGACAGGTATCACGCCGGCCATATGTACTACTATCTATCATGGCAGGAGGACGATATAGCTGGGGACGTCAAACCAGGAGTCACTCTAAAGGATATAATCGTAGATGAGGTGGATGAGGCACATGTGAAGTGCAAAAGGCTACGCAAAAGGGTGTTCGAGTCCGAAACTAAGCATCTGGAACAACTTCAAGTGAACCCGGAGGAGATAAGAGAATGGAAAGAGATTTCCACTAAGTCGATAGAAAATTAGGAATATCTAGAGCAAGGATTGATGGAACTAGTAAGGTAGATGAGAAAGAGATTTAGGGATTTTCAAGTCATGGACGACGATGAAGGAGGGAAGCTGGCAAAGGCTTATATACTACTGAACATGCACGATTTGGCAAACATGATTGATGGGGTCAAGAGAGCCAAGTATGGAGAAGGTCCTCCAGGGACCAAAAGTATTAGGAGATGGTATCTCTACCACTTTCTAGCCTAGATTAGATTTCTATGTAATAAGGCTTAATTCCATTACTGACTTTATTATTATTGTCGATTTAGTGAAATATTATTTTGTCTTACTTTCACACTAGTTAAATGAAGCAAACATTGGAATAAATGTTCTCCAAGTCTATGAATCGCTTAGGCCTACCTCAAGCACAATGAGGTTCCCTAAATTAGGACGCGAATTATTGCATGACTTTATGTGATACATGTATAAATATTGCAAACGCTCTCTTATTTGTTTGACTGACTTGGTTACCTTTTGTTTATATTTCTATTATTCATTCTCATTACCAAAGGTTGGTTCGTGCATACTGGCATCATCAACAAACAAAACCGGATCCAAAGGTCCTCCACCTCCTCCTCCACCCAGTGACCCTAAAAGAAAAGGCAAAGGCAAAGAGAAGATAAATGATTTAAGTGGTATTCGGATAGATAATGCTACCGCGACAGAGAATGTTGAAACCCGGATGTGAGAAGTATGCCAGAACAGAATGAGTTGGTCTTACGTTTGGAGTAGAAAATCCTGGAGCTTTGAGCAGGTCCGAAATCTCGCAAACCCTTCCCTTAGTCTAAATGTCCCTAATATCAACCAGCAAAACACAACTACTCAAAACCAAACACCACCACATAAAACACAAAACAAGAATCCACCACCCATAGCTCTGAATCCTCCCGAACCGCACCAGTATCACAATCTCGCACCTCCCCAAAACCTTAACCCACCACTAGTGTAAACACACTAACAACACCACCATCAACCAACTCAATATCTACAAACCACCACTTATCCAAAATGCACCACAACCTACTCCCGATCCCCAAACCTCAATCAAGGATCAATAATATACTCAAGTTCTAGGATCTCCTCAAAGCAACCCGATATTGAGCCGAGTGAAAAGGACCTGCTCATTCAAAACATGGTAGAGGAACTCAAGAAACTAATAAGGAGAGCCCAGAGTGTTGAAGGTGAGAAAGGCGTTAAATGTTTAAATGAAGATTTGTGTATCTAGTCAGATGTAGACGTGCTGGAGGGATACAAACCTCCCAAGTTTGAGACGCCCGATGGCACTGGTGATCTGAAGGTGAATTTGAGAACCTATTGCGACAAGCTTGTAGGAGTGGATAAAAATGAACAAATCCTCATGAAACTGTTCATGAAAAATCTTACAAGAGACACCTTGTCTTGGTATATCATTCAAAACCCGATGAAGTGGGAAAATTGGGTAAGTGTGTACGGCTAAAATCGGGACGGCCAATTTTATGTTTAATATGACATCCGTTAGCTTAGTTGCATAAGATCCCATGTATGGCCCGAGGTTTGACCTCGAGCCTTGCTTGCATGCAACCTCAAGGAAATACAGTCCCAGGATTGGCACGAAGATTGAGGCAAATAGCTCTATAACAAAGTACGACTCCGTACTCAGACATTAACAAGACGAATCAGTCGCAAATCTTTGTAATAAATGTTAATGCACTATGTTTGGTTTCCCTCTCCTATATAAAGGGGACCCTTTTCATTTTGTAACGCACACAATATTGAATACAAGGAACAAGAACATTCTCTGCTTCATTACTCAAACATTCTCTATTTCTCTCTGCTAGCTCATTTACTTACATTTATTACCTTCTATTAATTGTTCTTCATTTATAGCTCATTATTGATCATAAATAGCATACTCCGAAGCCCGTAAGTTTGTTATAGCTTCATCGACCATGCAATGGTAGCCACGAACCTCGACCCTAAGGTTCCCTGAGGCCAGCAGCGAACCTCCGACTTAAGGCGTCCCGGTTTGCTTTTCTTCGATTTCTTCACTGCTTTCACTCTATTTGTTCCAACCACACTTAGAATTAGCTACCTAACAACTTGCATTAAAATAAATTGCATATTTTAGAACCACATAATCAACTATAATTTTAATTACCATTTTCGAGGTAAACAGTTTGGTGTCCACCGTGGGGCTAAAAATAATAGTGATTGTTTTAGTGTTGGTTCGCTGAAGAAACGCAAGTTATCTTTCACACTTTTTCTTGTCCATGAACCTTTGATTTCATGTCAAAATGTCTGGCTCAGCGAATGCATACAAAAATAGCAGCTTTGGGGACTTCGGGAGAGAATGATGTAGCCGTCCCGAACGCTGGTGTACCACCGCGAAACCCTGGTAGCACAACGGGGCCAACCCCTGAGGACACAGACTCAATTAATGGCCAGCATAACAATGGCAGTCCTCATACTAACAGGAGCGCGCACCGAGAAGGCCAACAGGAAAAGCGGGAAATAGCCGCTCGGAGGAAAGGAGGGATCGATCTCCACATGATCTTCGAAATTCTCAAGGCACAAGAAGCAGCGATTTCTCAGCTACAAAACGCGCAAAAAATCTCGGGCGTGTCAGCACCAGCGATAGCCCTCCAAATCCGACAGGTACCGGAAAGGTCAGTAAATAAAAGACTCACAATCAATCCCGGCGTTGCAAATATGCTCGAAGACTTCACCAGGAGAATAGAATCAAGTCTCCCAGAGAGAAATCCAGAACTGCGGGGAGATAGGTATCAGCCATACGTCAAAAATCGTAGGAGCATCGCGAGGAGCAATCCACCCCAAATCAATCCAAAGACAGGACGAAGCCAAGATAATCGAAAGGTGGCAGATAGAGCTGGGTATGGTAGGCACACAGAGCCGGCAAAGATACCCCAATCGACCTAGTACAACTTTAGGGATAACGTTTCGGACATTGCATCAACCATGAGTGGAATCAAAGGCACTGGATAGCCAAAACCCATAATATTAGACCCTTCGAAGAAGGATCCTAACCTAACATGCAAGTTCCACGGTACCGAGGGTCATCGAACCGAGGATTTTAGGCACCTTCAAAGGGAAGCAATTCGATTAACGAGCAAAGGGTATCTGCAAGAGTTCATCAGCAGTCGAGTAATAAAGCTTCCCCAAGGAGGGGCAAAGGCTCAAAAAGGCGGAGCATAAAAGCTCCAACATTCCGTGTATATGATCATTGGCGAAAACGACATCTCTTAGGGACTCGTGATTGAACGGGCAAAAATATCAGCTGCAGCGGCAGGGCAGATTCGGAGCCCTGCACCCAGAGATATCCTTACATTCACCGACGGGGATCTCGACACCCCGCCTCACCCGCATAATAATGCACTGATAATTTCCTTCCTCTTGAATAACATTCAAATTAAATGTGTGCATGTGGATCTAGGTAGTTCGGCCAACGTAATCAGGTCCGAATTAGTGGAACAACTCGGGATGCTCGGCCGAGTCATACCTACCTCATTATCCTCAACAGATTCAACATGGCTGGCGAGACAACAAAAGGGGAGATTACCCTCCTCGTTAACATATTCGGGATAACCCAAAACACCAAGTTTTATGTCATTGAAGGGGACATGAGGTACAACGCATTGCTTAGAAGGCCATGGATACACAACATGAGGGTAGTGCCGTCAACTTTCCACCAAATGACGAAGTTTCCAATGGAAGGCGACATAAAGATAGTATATGGAGAATGTCATATGGCCAGAAAGATGTTCGCTATCCACAATGATCCACCTGTGCCAATGCCCCCCTCCTCGGAGGAGCCGGAGGGGAGAAGAACCCCGAGGATGATGAGGAAGATTGTCTCACCCCTTGCACCTTCGTCGCCCCCAAGGAATCGGATGCTACTAAATCAAAAGTCAAAGAGCTGGAGCTGGTAGTCCTGGTCGTACATTCGCCGGATCGAAAGGTATACCTGGGAACAAGGTTAACCTCCGAACTCAGGAAAAAATTCATTCAGTTCCTTACCAATAACATCAACTGTTTCGATTGGTCCCATTTAGACATGACAGGAACTCCACCCGAGATAACCACCATCGGCTAAGCATCAACCCAAGTTTAAACCGGTGAAGCAAAAAAGGAGGCCTCAATCTGAGGTAAAACACGCATTCATCAAGGATGATGTAACGAAACTCCCTAAAAGAGGTCCTATTAGGGAAGTAAAATACCCCGATTGGGTGGCCAATGTGGTGGTAGTACCCATTATGAGGAATAAGTTAAGAATGTGTGTATATTATAAGGACTTAAATAGGGAGTGCCCTAAAGATTCATTCCCGCTGCCCAACATCGATCGTTTGATCGATGCCACGGCCGGGCACGAGACCCTCACCTTTCTCGATGCCTACTCGAGGTACAGTCATATTCAAATGAACCCCAAGGACAGGGAAAACACTTCGTTCATCACGAAGTATGGTACGTATTGCTACAACGTCATGCCCTTCGGGCTGAAAAATGCTGGAGCCACGTACCAACGGTTGGTTAATAAAATGTTTGAATGCCAAAAACCCAAGACCATGGAAATATATATTGACGGTATTCTAGTTATGTCCCTGCGCTCAGAGGACCATCTGACCCATTTGCAAGAAATGTTTGATATCCTAAAAATCTATAACATGAAGCTCAATCCCGAGAAATGTGCCTTCGGGTTAGGATCGGGAACATTTCTAGGCTTCATGGTGTCAAATAGGGGGATTGAAATCAATCCCAATAAAATCAAAGCCATCGAAAAGATCACGGTGGTTAACAACATGAAGGTCATACAACGGCTGACTGGGCAGACAGAGGCCTTGGGACGTTTCATATCAAGATCGTCAGATAAGAGTCATAATTTCTTCTCCCAGCTCAAGAAGAAAAATAGCTTCGAATGGACTCCCGAATGCCAAAGTTCCTTGGAATAGTTGAAGCGGTATCGGTCGAGCCCACCTTTGCTCCACACCTCAAAGGAGGACGAAACGTTGTATCTAGACTTGGCCATTTCAGAGGTAGCGGTAAGCGGCGTGCTGGTTTGGGAGGAACAAGGTACACAATTCCCTGTCTATTATGTGAGTCGGACCCTAGGCGATGCCAAAACCAGGTATCCCCTTCTGGAAAAATTAGCCCTTGCGCTAATCAGCGCGTCTCGAAAACTAAAACCTTATTTTCAATGCCATCGCATTTGTGTCTTAACGACGTACCCGCTTCGAAACATATTGCATAAACCCGAGTTGTCGGGTCGATTGGCCAAGTGGGCCATCGAACTCGGATTGTATGATATCGAATATCAGCCCCGAACGGCTATCAAATCCCAGATTGTGGCATATTTTGTAGCCGACTTCACGCTCGCCTTGGTGCCCGAAGTGAAAAAAGAACTACTATTGAAAACGGGCACATCTTCCGGGGTATGGACCCTGTTTACTGACGGTGCCTCCAACGTGAAAGGGTCCGGGCTCGGCATAGTTCTAAAGCCGCCTACGGGGGGCATAATTAGACTATCCATAAAAATTACAAAATTGACTAACAATGAAGCCGAGTGTGAGGCTATGATTGCAGGTCTAGAATTGGCCAAGAGCCTCGGAGCCGAATGCATGGGGACCAAATGTGATTCTCTCCTAGTGGTTAACAAGATGAATGGGAGCTTCGAGGTCCAAGAAAACAGAATGCATAGGTACTTTGACATGACTCTAGTCACGCTGCATCGCTTCAAGGAGTGGACCTTAAACCTCATACCTCGAGAGCAGAAGAGTGAGCCAGACGCCCTCGCAAACCCGTGGTCGTCCGTCGGAGAAGATGATGTACTCCCCGGAGCTGTTGTTCAGTTATCCAAAATGATCGAAGAAGGCCACGCCGAGATCCACTCCACCAGCCTGACATGGGATTGGAGAAACAAATACATCAGTTATTTGAAGGACGAGAAGCTGCCCGCGGACCCGAAAGAATCAAGAACCCTACGGACCAAGGTAACTCGATTATCGCTCAACGAAAAGAACACTCTCTATATGAGGACCTTCGACGTCCTCCTGGCAGTATGCTAGGGACCGGGTGACACATATTATAAGCTTCGGGAAATCCAGGAGGGTACCTGCGGGAACCACTCTAGGGCCGATTCCTTAGTCCGAAAAGTGATCAGAGCAGGTTATTACTGGGACAATATGGAAAAAGACGCTAGGGAGTTCGTCCGGAAATGCGACAAATGTCAAAGGTTCGCGCCCATGATCCACCAGCCCAGCTAACAATTGCATTAGGTTCTGTCACCATGGCCGTTCATGAAATGGGGGATGGACATCGTCGGACCACTACCAACGGCACCAGGTAAAGCCAAATTTATTCTGTTTATGAATGACTATTTCTCGAAATGGGTAGAAACGCAGGCTTTTAAGAAGATAAGAGAAAAAGAAGTCATTAACTTTATATGGGACCATATCTTATGCCGATTCGGGATCCCCTCTGAGATAACTTGCGATAATGGAAAGAAGTTCACAGGGGGAAAAGTAACAAAGTTCCTCGAGGACCATAAAATCAAGAGGATCCTATCGACGTCCTACCACCCATGCGCCAACGGCCAGGCTGATCCCATAAACAAAACCATCATTCAGAACTTGAAGAAGAAGTTATAAAGCGCAAAAGGCAGATGGAGGGAAATACTGCCCTAGGTCCTTTAGGCATATCGAACCACATCCAAATCAAGCATGGGGGAGACATCGTTCTCTCTAGTATATGGGTCCGAAGCTTTAATACCGGTCGAAGTGGGGGAACCGAGTGCCATGCTCTGGCATTCTACGGAGGATTCAAACAACGAGGCCATGACTACAGCCCTAAAACTACTTGATGAGAAATGAGAGGCTTCACTAGTCCGGATGGCCGTGTAGAAATAAAGGGTCGAGAGGTACTATAACAAGAGATCAAACCTCCGAAACTTTGGACTCGGGGATTTAGTCTTAAGAAAAGTAACTTTGAACAATCGAAACCCTAACGAGGGGAAGCTAGGCCCAAGCGGGGAAGGGTCGTACCGTGTGCTCGGAGTGATTGGCAAAGGATCCTACAAACTCGGTACCATGGAAGGCGAGCAACTCCCGAGCAATTGGAACATATCCATCTCAAACGCTACTACTGCTGAGGTAAGTTTATGACCCCGTTTCTTTTCATTTTCCCCAAGCTAATCTCCTGTAGATATCTGATGGAAGACATCAGAACATCTGTCAGCTTCAAAGGCCCTTTGGATCGACAAACGCGTTGCACTCTTTTTCTTCGATCGGGTTTTTACCCCTGAGAAGGGTTTTTACCGGCAAGGTTTTTAACGAGGCAACATATATGCATTCGCCGGGAAGAACGTAAACAAGCATTCAAGGCTTCTCTCAAAGCAACCTCAAATGCTGGAGGAAATTTCCCTGAGAAGTCGCCCCCGCAAAACAAATCAAGGTAAGCTGAAGCGGATTCTGGTAGGAAAACCATGTATCGGGACAAAAGGTCAAATGAACCATGTCCGCATAGAAGGATCGAGCTCTCAACAAAAAAAGCGTGTATGCTTGTACCAAACAATCAAAGGAATATTTTTGTCACCAGAACATTTATACCATTCAAAGAAACTGCCATTTTCTGAAGGAAAGGCCTCAGGGCCGAAAAATCCTCGCTGCCTCGGGGACTATCATTAGAATCCACTTCATCAAATTGTCGAACTCGAGGTCGTAAGATCCCAAGCGATTAATCTCGAGAGCGCCCGAAACTGTAAGACCTCAAGAGAGGCATGGCAAAATCATATAACCTTATAAAAGGCACAGTCCCGACTTCAAGGCCTAGGCTATATATTCGAACATGTAAGACCCCTAAAAAGGCGTACCCTCGAATATAGATGCCGAGGATACAATACTCGGGACTAAAGGATTCGTCTAAATACAATACGAGCCTGATTGATAGGCTACGACCATTCTAACGCAACTCGGGGACGCCCAACTTTTGCGATGAAATCTAATCCTTTGAAGTTATTTTGAAAAGAACCGGTTAAATCATGCTACCCTCGTCCCAAATAAGTTCAGCCATGGGGCAAAACCTTTCGAGGTGCTCACTTTTCGTCGTTTAACGATTCGTAATCGAGGTTCTTATCAAATCGTCGAAGATTCAGACAAACGCAAAATATCTAGGGCATTAACGAGGAAAAACGTAGCCATATTAAAGTCGCTTAAGAGCCTTAAACCCAACGCAAAGAACCCATGGGCTAATTCAAAGCCTAAAGGGTTGATGAGCCTGTGTTGTGACCCGGCTCGGGGACTGATCCCAAAATGGTTAACTAAAGTCGCGTAAGAGCCTTGAAGCCAGTGCAAAAATACCACGAGATAATTCAAAACCTAAAGAGTCGATGAGCTCGAGTCGTGACCCGGCTCGGGGACTGAGCCCAAAATGGTTAACTAAAGTCGCGTAAGAGCCTTAAATCCAGCGCAAAAACCCCATGGGCTAATTCAAAACCTAAAGGGTCGATGAGCTCGAGCCGTGACCCAACTCAGGGACTGAGCACAAATGGTTAACTAAAAACGTATAAGAACCTTAAAGCCAGCACAGAAATCTTCAAAGGCCGACTTCGAGACCTGAAGGTCAAAAATTTCACGTCGAGACCTGACTCGTGGGCTAAACCCCAAACGAACGATCTTTGATCATTAAGAAACCGTTTGGCCAAAATAAGAACCTAAAGGGTCCGTTACGGAAGATAGATCTCAGACTGACTAAAAATTGACGCTACGGCTTGTCGGAGAGGCGGGGCGCAAATGTTGATGGAAATTCAAGGGAGCATATTTACGAAGCTTATGTCCAAAACTCTCGCAAAGGAGGAAATATATACGAACACAATCTATAACCAGGACCAGCGTTTGCCCAAATTCGAACAAGTTCCTCACTCGAGGAGAAGGTGCAAAGCCTTAAGGATATCCCTACCCTCGCAGTTTGGGCGGACGCCTGATTATTAAACGCAAAGGCTATCCGGACCCAAGCAGGTCCTTATTCAC
Source organism: Nicotiana undulata (assembly GCA_005239495.1). Lineage (NCBI taxonomy): Eukaryota > Viridiplantae > Streptophyta > Magnoliopsida > Solanales > Solanaceae > Nicotiana > Nicotiana undulata. The sequence goes on from MDKH01091316.1 coordinate 40,871, forward strand.
ATATTATTTATTAAGCCACGGGACCATCTCTATTTCAAGCTCGGGCAAATGCCCACTCGACCCTTTATGACCGAAGGCTTCCCAAATTCGAGTAAATACTTACCCGGGGACTGTCCTCGGAACTCCCTGGGCTGCCTAAGTTAGGGAATGTTTTCACTCAAGGGTTATCAACGGGCCATCATTGCTACAAAGAAGCTGAGGCCCAGTTCTCACCCAGCCAGAATCGGTCCTAGCTCGGGCAGAGGGCTCAAAATTTTAAGAAGCATGGTATTGGTCGTGTCGCAAGTCCGATACTCGGGCTAATATCGGGACCCTACACACAAATTTTTATAAGCGTAGGCAGAATAAAATAGAACAATAGATCAAAGGAAAAATAAGGAAGCTCTTATATTAATAGGAGATATTTACAAATCCCACAAGGGATCTTTACACAACAATGAAGAAACGTAAAACAACAGCCCAAAGCCTAATCTACGGACAAGGGCATGTCCTCTGAGAACACAACCTCAAGAACCTTCTCCTAAGGGACATCGTTTCGACCTTTTCGAGCAGCATCTTCGGGCCTCCCCCCTTTTTTCAAAGCAAAAATGGGCGAAGAAAGGGCTATAGCCCATCAAAGCAGGAGATTATGAGAGGAGGTGGAACATGTGGCCCGGTGCAAAATTTGGCAAACAAAAAGTCTCGCCAGCGCCACTATTGTGAAGCCACTTCTTGAGACATTACACCAGTGTGGGATGCAAAAAGTGGATATTCCCTCATCGCTGTACGAAAGAAAAGGATAGTGAAGTGCCACACCTGGTTGAAGTTAATAAAGATGAGTAGCGGTATAAGCACTCCGTACCTTCCAACACAAAAGGCACTCGATGCCCTTCTCTTATTTCCTCGGGCGGACAGCATTAACAACAACAACAACAACCAAATATAACCCCGCTCAGTGGGGGAGGATTTTGAGAAGGAAGTCATGGTCAGGCTCAATAAGCCACTGCGGAGCGACTTTGTGGACATGGGTTTGCACCATTAAGACAGAAAAATGGAAATGGATATAAGGAAGGGAAAAGATTGAAGGCTTTTGAAGTAAGGATGAATGAAGTTTGGGATCAGGCAAACCCCCCATTTATAGAAGGTCGGCAACCTTACTAACTACGTAATCAATACTTCTGGGGAAACAAACCGGCGGTGCAATCATCACCTTTCTTGAAAACCTGAACTGGTAGTGCAATCAATGTTCCTAGGGAGATGATCTGACGGGGTGTTTCGAATCATCTGCGGAGCTTGCATCACAAATATGATGTCATCATGAAGGGTCCTGGGAGGATTTACATCGAGGTCGTTTCTTATCATTCCACTCTAAGAAACGTGGGGACTATCTGTGTACGGCTAAAATTGGGAAGGCCAATTTTATGTTTATTAAGACATCCGGTAGCTTATTTGCATGAGATCCCAAGTATGGCCTGAGGTCCGACCTCGAGCCTCCCTTGCATTCAACCTCAAGGTAATACGTGCCCAGGATTGGCATAGGGGGTGGCACGAAGATTGAGGCAAACAACTCTGTAACAAAGTACGACTCCGTACTCAGGCATTAACTAGCCGAATCAGTCACAAATATTTGTAATAAATGTTAATGTACTATGTTGGGATTCCCCTTCCTATATAAACGGGACCCTTGTAATTTTGTAACACACACAATATTGAATACAAGGAACAAGAACATTCTCTACTTCATTACTCAAATATTCTCTATTTCTCTCTCCTAGCTCATTTACTTACATTTATTGCCTTCTATTACTTGTTCTTCATTTGTAGCTCATTATTGATCGTAAATAGCATACTCCGAAGCCCGTAAGTTTGTTATAACTTCATCGACCATCCAACAGTAGCCCTGAACCTCGACCCTAAGGTACCTCGAGGCCAGCATTGAACTTTCGACTTAAGGCGTCCCGGTTTGCTTTTCTTCGATTTCTTCACTGCTTTCACTCTATTTGTTCCAACCACACTTAGCATCAACTACCTAAAGACTAGAATTAAAATAAATCGCATATTTTAGAACCACATAATCAAATATAATTGTAATTACAATTTTTGAGGTAAACAGTAAGTATGGCATCAAATTGCATGGACAGATTCAAGTTCAACACGGAGAACACGCCACACATTTTCTATATTAAAATCCTCAAGTCTAAGCCGACAGAAACCTTCTGCGAGTATGCTACTCATCGAAGATTAGAGACCACAAACATAAGGCCAACACTTGAAGAAGAACAAATGTCACGCCCCAAACTCAGGGAGCGCGAGCGACGCTCAACCGAGTGAACCCGGTCGAGCAAGTCTGATAGATACTTTCTACCCAACTCACCCATGATCAAGAGAAGACAGAAGTTTATTAATTAGACAGTAGGAAGGTCATGTATACAATACCAAATCATTTCATTAGTCACATATTTTTTAAGTCTCCAAATACACACATTTTAATGGTTTGAGGGGAACAAGTGATCAAAACACAACACATCATTGTTTGACTTTTCTAGCACCCATGTACAACCCAAACTGTGTCTACGGAGCCTCTAAAGGATACAAGAGAGAGTTATAATAGTTCCAGCAACAAGGCTCTAGCTATACCTCAAAACGTGATAATAATATGAACAAAAGACACAATACATGACCCCGGGATGAAGTAGGGCTCACCAAGTCTGCTGGGAAGAGGATGTACCACTATCGATGATCAACACTGCCTGCAATGGAGCCACCTGCATCCATTTAAAGAAGCAAAGCCCCCGGAAAATGAGACGTTACTACTGTCAAATAGTACTAGTATGTATAACTAAACACCATCTCAATAGAATGAATAATAATACAAGGAGGAACAGTCATGAGGATAATAGGATCCTCAAACAATACAAAAACATCAAGTTAAGAACCACATAAGTTTTCAAATAAATTTTCATACTTTTAGGTTGAGAGATCTTTAGTACTGATAAACCATCATTCACAATACCCCCGTACTTTTACATGGAGTCTGATCACTACCTGAATGGCTAGGCCGCCTCAATTGAGATAAAAACTTGTCACGACCCTAAATCCTAACAGGCCGTGATGGCGCCTATCGTGGTACTAGGCTAGCCAACCATCACATTGCTACGCGTTTGTTCAATTAAAATAGTTCACAATTAAATAATAAGCAAGCAACCACATCATAATTAATATAATTAAGTATTAGCGTTCCCATATTAACCTAAACAACCTCCCAAGAACTGGAGTCAATAGTCATGAGCATCTAAGAATAAATAAATCTAACTCTGCTAAAAATATAATATATGTCTCTGAATCAAATGTTAAGACTAAATAAGGAAGGGAAATGGAGAAGCTGTGGACGCTGGACAGCTACCTCGAAATCCCGTGAAATGCTGCTATCAACTGCGTCAGCTACTGCTGCGAACTAGTACCTGGATCTGTGCACAGAGGCACAGGGAGTCTTTATGAGTACGCCAACTCAGTAGTAATGAAAATAAATCACAGTCTGAGTAATATAAACACACAGAACATGTACACAATTCCAAAAACTAGTAAAACACCAAGTCACCACGTGACGTTCATCAAATAATGAGTTCGAAATCAGTTTTCGGAAAAACCTTCGAAACAAGTGCAATATCAGTATATCTCAGTAAAACTAGTGTGAAAACGAAGTAAATCATGGTTTGAAAACTCAGTAAAATATTTCATAAAACTGCCCCTCGGGCCAAAATCATTTATCGTAACCATTGCCCATCAGGCATCCTCACAATCACTCTGCCCATCAGGCATCCTCACAGTCACTCTGCCCATCAGGCATCCTCACAATCACTCTGCGCATCAGGCATCCTCACAATCACTCTGCCCATAAGGAATCCTCACAATCACTCTGCCCATCAGGCATCACTCATTCGGTATCGGCGTTCACTAGAGGTGTGTTACAGACTCCGGAGGGGCTCCTACAGCCCAAGCGCAATAATAAGCCAC
>MDKH01201372.1:0-14168 GCA_005239495.1 Nicotiana undulata
CCCGTGCAACATAAATAATAGTTCGTAACTCCCTCGAGGTGGGGTGTTACTCATATTATTCAGTGGGCATAGATTGTCATCTCCTGCTACCCGATTACTAATTTAAAGTTTTTTACCCAAAGCACACTAGTCAATTCTTTGTCGTACCCTATGCATGCACTACCCGTCCCATGCCTAATGCCTATGGTCCAGGAGGCATTTGGACCTCTATTTCAGGGTGGTTCTAGATTTTAAATTAGGTTGCTCAAAAGGGAAAATACTAGGACACATACAAAACATTTTGGACTTTCACATATAAGCAAATAAGGGCTCAAGTTAGCCTTTGCACTTAGACAACAAATGCACGCGACTGATTAACATTGACAATTGCAGATTGTAACCCATTAAGGTTGCAAACACCTATATGCAAGATTTCTATGTGATACTGAATTTATGAGAAGAAATTTATATGCAGAAGTCATTCCTTAATACGATTTCAAAAGCCTACGTAATGGTCGATTTTGACCGAATGGGGTGATTTCGAAAAATATATGTCGGACCCTGGTTTCAAAAAGTTAGTGTCATTTTTGGCTTGTGTGTAAAATTGTTTGATGTGGTTTTAAGGCTCGACTAATTTCATATGGTGTTTTAGTATTGGTTGGTATGTTTGGTTGAGGTCTGGGGGCCTCAGGTGAGTTTTGGGTGCTTAACGGGTGAAATTTTGACTTAGGAAAATTCTGAGATCTTGCTGATTCTGGTGTTTTCGAACCCTGTGGTGGTAAGTACGTAGGTGCGGCCTCGAAAAAGCGAGCCTAAGGCTGCATGTGTGGTTTGTAAGGAGGAGCTCAGGGATCACATGTGAGAGGTAATGGTGCGCATTACCAATGCCCCCAGATGCATCTATGGTGCAAAGAGAGACCGCTGAAGGGGACCATTTTCCGCAGGTGCGCACACTCAGGTGCGACCACCATATCACAGATGCGGGTTTTGAGGACTTAATTTAAGTCCGCACCTGTGTTGATTTTTTCGTAAGTGCGGTCTCGCAGATGCGGTTATCCCCTCGCAGAAGCAAAATCGCTGGGCAGAAAAGGGAAAATTTCAAGAGTTTGATCTTATTTTCATTTTGGGACTTGAAGAGCTTGAATTTAGGCGAAATTTTGAAGGATTTTCAGAGGGAGTTATTGGGTAATGATTCCTAACTCGTTCTTGGTCGTTTTCCATTAATCATTGTTGATTTCATCATTTAATTAGGGATTTGAGTTGGAAAATTGAGAAAATTTTGAGAAAGTTCATTGGCCGAATTTTGGGGTTTTGATCGAGATTGTGGTATCGGATTTGAGAATATTTGGTAGGGTTAGACTCGTGAGTGAATGGGTGTTCATATTTGGTAACGTTTACCTGATTTTGAGACGTGGGCCCGAAGAGGCTTTTTGAGAGATTTTTCAATTTCTTGCTTTAAATTCCGTTCGCTATACTAGTTTCTCGTAGTTATATTTATGATATGTAAATGGTTTTGGCTAGATTGGTCCATTCGGAGTCGGATATTAGTGGGAAGAGCATTATTTCAGATTGATTTGAGCTTGGTTCGAGGTAAGTGGCTTGCCTAACCTTGTGTGGGGGAACTCCCTTAATTGGTACTGTTGTAGATATATGAGAGCCGTGTACGTGAGGTGATGAGTACGTACACGAACTAAATGTTGTAAAACCCGAATTTTCAATCAATAATAACCTTTCTATTCCTCTTATTTGAACTTATTAGGATGTGTAGTATCTTGTTAGCCTAAGAAAGCATGCCAACTTGCATTAAATGTTTACCTGGACTACGTGCAACATGTTTAGTGATTTTACATGTCGTTCCTTACTTGGTACTTAGGTTAAATTGTAAGATTTCGTGCCATGATTATTGAATCTTGTTGTTTGGCTTCATATTTACTTTGGGACTACAGAACGGTATTCCGGGATATCCCCATGTACTGCATATTTACTTTGGGATTACGGGATGGTATTCCGGGAGATCCCCCTGTCTTTCTTATTTACTTTGGTACTACAGAACGGTATTCAGGAAGATCATCCTTCACATTTACGTTTGGGACTACGAGACGGTATCTCAGGAGATCCCCTGTTGTATTGTTGTGTACTGAGCTATTGTTTTTCCATGATTTCTTTCTTGCTACTTTTCAGTTTTTAGTTACTACGATATTTCATTTTTACTTTGCCTTATATATATATATATATATATATATATATATATATATATACACATATATATATACATATATATATACATATATATTCCAGTAGGGCCCTGAACTGACCTCGTCACTACTCGACCGAGGTTAGGCTTGGCACTTACTGGGTATCATTGTGGTGTACTCACGCCCTTTCCTGCACATGCTTTTCATGTGCAAATCCAGGTACATCTTACCTGCCTCAACATTAGTGCAGTCGCTGCAGCTTATTGGAGACTTCAAGGTACATCTGCCCACTCCCGCAAATCCTCGGAATCCCCTTATATCCCTTATGCTGTTTTTCTCCTTTATCTCTTTTAGACACTAATGTATAGAAGAAAGTTAGACAAATTTCTTAGAGCTTGTGACTCGTGACTACCAGGCTTTGGGAATACAGTTTATATTCGAGTGCTGATTTACTTGTACATGTCGAACAACATGTTATTAGAATATAATATATGTTGGAGTTTAGTTGTTAAATTACTGCTTATATTCCGTTATTTCGAAATTATTAGGCTTACCTAGTCGTAGCGACTATGTGTCGTCACGACGACTTACGGAGGGAGAAATGGATTGTGACATTTAACTTCCAAAAATATTCAACAATTATGAAATATGCAGTAATTAAAAAATGAATAATCAAATAATTAATAATCTAACCTAAGCATGGATATTGTAATTCACAAAGCAATAAATTACAAAGAAACAAGTTCCACCCGAACGCTTTAACCCAATAACAACATTTAAGTACTCTTCAACTCACATATACGTTGTTCCCACAAATAAAACACGTAGCAAATAGACTAAAAAGTTCTAATCCCTCAAGTCAAGGTTATCCATGACACTTACCTTACTCCACAACCAAATCAAGACTCAATCGCGGATTGTCCTCTAGAATTAGCCTCCAAACCTATCAAATCTAACCAAATATAGTTCAAATAACTCAAAATAAGCTTTAGAAACTACCCACAAGAGAAAAATATTCAATATTTAATGTTTTTAGAAAAAGTCAACCCCATGCTCGCTTGCTCAAAACCAAAGATTCAGTAAACAAATTCGATTATCCATTTACCCCCGAGCACAATTAGGTGATTAGTTTTGAAATTTGACCCCAATTTGATGTCTAAATCTCAATTTCTTAAAATCCCCAATTTCTACCTAAATCCCTAATTTTTACCATGAAAAGGCATGAATTAAAGGTTAAAATCCATGGGTGTTTATGAAATGGAAGGAAACAAGTTAAAATCTACTAACCTATGAAGTTGAGATGAAAAACCTCTTCAAAACCGCCTCTAGGCCGAGCTTAAACTTGAAAATGGTAAAACAATTGGATAAATCGCGATTTGGGACATTTTAATAACGGGGTGCCAGGCCTTCTTCGTGTTCGCGAAGGGCCTGACGCGATCGCGAAGAGAAACAACCCTAGTGGCCTATGTGCTTGCGAGAGGTTAGACGCATTCGCAATGGCCTGTCACTCTTGGACTTCCCGTTCGCGAGCCTAGGCTCGCATTCACATAGTACAACCCCTGCCTCCCCTAGATTCTCACCTAACCCGTTGCGTTCATGAGAAAAGGGTCGCGTTCGCGAAGGGTAATCCCTCCGATGCTTCGTGTTTGCTACCGCTTCTCCGCATTAACGTAGAAGAAAACCACCCAAGCCCAAGTTACCATTGCGATTGCGGGAGTAGCTTCGTAATCGCGAAGAACAAAAAACTAGACATCAACAACAGTGAAAAACCAACAACCTTCTAAGTCCAAAATCGATCCGTAGCCTATCTGAAACTCACCAGAACCCTCGGGCTCCAAACGAAACAGGAACACAAGTGTAATAACATCATATGAAATCGTTGTCACGATCAAAACACAAAAATAACACCTAGAGCTACGAATTGGATATCAAAATGTATGAAAATTTCAAAGAAACTTAAGAACTTTATAATTCACAACCAAACGTCTGAATGGAATCAAATCAACTCTGTTTGCACCAAATTTTGCAGACAAGTTTTAAATAGTAAAATGAACCTATACCAAATTCCGGAACAAAAATCCGAACTCCTTAGCTATAAAGTCAGCTTACGGTCAAACTTCAGAATTCTTTAAACCTTCAAATTACTAGTTTTCAACAAATCACGTAAAAACAAGCTACGGACTTCCGAATTCACGATACGGACCCACTGAGATCGCCAAAATCGATCCGAGTCTACAAAAAATATTGACCGTAGTACCCTGAAATTATCTTTAAGGTTAAAATTCATATTTTCTTCAATTTCTTCACATAAATATTTTTGCGAATAAGATACGGACTATGCATGGAAATTGAGAAATGCAAAACGGAGCTAATCGAGGTCTCGGAACACAGAAATAAAGGCTAAATCTCAAAATGACCTATTGGGTCATCATATTCTCTACCTCTAAAAAAAATATTCGTGCTCGAACAGACATATAAAGGTACTTGGATTGGTTAAAAGGTGTGGGTATCTACTCCGCATGTCAGACTCGGACTACCATGTGGCTGCCTCGATCAACTGACCTCTCCACTGCACTCTAATATAAGGATAACTCTTAGATCTCCACTCCCGGACCTGCCCTTGAATTGCCACCTACTCCTCCTTGTAAGTCAATCCTTGCCCAATTGGACTGAGATGAAATATAATACATGGGACGGATCACCGTGATACTTCCGGTGCATGGATATATGGAACACCAAGTGAATTGCTGATAAGCTAGGTGGCAATGCAAGCTTGTATCCAACCTCACCGACTCTCTCAAGAATCTCAAATGTCTGATATACCTAGGGCTCAACTTGCCCTTCTTTCCGAACCTCATCATACCTTTCATGGGTGAAACCCAGAGCAAAACCCTCTCTCAAACCAAGAATGCAACATCATGAACTCTACGATCGGCTCTTATGCCTAGACTTGGTTGTGCGAAGTCGATCCTGAATCATCTTGACCTTTTCTAAGGCATCCTTAACCAAATCGATACCCAACAACCGAGCCTCTCTCGGTTCAAACCAACCAACTGGGGAACGACACCGCCTCCCGTGTAATGCCCCATACTGATCCATTTGAATACTCGATTGGTAGCTATTGTTGTAGGAAAACTCCGCAAGCGGCAAGAATTGATCTTAAGAACCCCCAAAATCCATAACAGATGCACGAAGAATATCTTCCAATATTTGAATGGTGAGCTCGGTTTATCCGTCCGTCTGGGGGTGAAATATTGTACTCAACTAAACTTGTGTGCCTAAAGCATGCTATATGACCCTCCATATGTGCGATATGAACTGCGTAGCCTGATTATAAATAATAGACACCGGCACACAATGTAGACTAGCGATCTCACGGATATAGATCTCAGCTAACCGCTCTGAAGAACAGGTAATTGCTACTAGAATGAAATGTGACTTGGTTAACCTGTCCATAATGACCCATACTAAGTCAAATTTCTTCGAAGTCCATGAGAGCCCAACAACGAAATTCGTGGTAATATGCTCCCACTTCAACTCGGGAATCTCAAGTCTCTTAAGCAAACCACCAGGCTCTGATGCTCATACTTTACATGATGACAATTAAAACACCGAGCCACAAATGCAACTATATCCTTCTTCATTCTTCTCCACCAATAATACTGCCTCAAATCCTAATACATCTTTATTGTAACCGAATGAATGAAAAATCGCGAATTGTGGTCCTCCTCAGGAATCAACTCACGAAGCCCATCCAAATTAGGCATACAACTCTGATCCTGCATCCACAACACCCCATCAACTCCAATAGTAGCCTTCTTGGCACTACCGTGCCGCACTGTGTCCTTGGTCATCCTACTGACTCTCTCTGATGCACTCATACAAAGAATAAGGAGAGACCATGCAGGTTAGAACTCTACTAGACTCCAAAACATCTAACCTCACGAACTGATTGGCCAAGGGCTGAACATCTGATGCTAGCAGTCTCTCACCAACTGGAATATATGCAAGGCTATCCATACTCTCAACCTTTCTACTCAAGGAGTCAGCCACTACATTGGCCTTACCGGGATGGTGCAAAATAGTGATATCATAGTCTTTCAACAGCTCCAACCACCTCCACTGTCTCAAGTTGAGATTCTTTTGCTCGAACAAATACTATAGACTCTGATGAGCTTTGAATACCTCACACGACACGCCATAAATGTAATTCCTCCAAATCTTCAGTACATGAACAGTGGATGCCAACTCTAAGTCATGAATATGGTAATTATTCTCATGAACCTTCAACTTTCACGATGCGTATGAAATCACCCTGCCATCCTGCATCAGTACTGCACCGAGCTCAATACATGATGCATCACAATACATCGTGTAGAATCCTGAACCTGTGGGCTACACCAACTCTAGGTTGTAGTCAAAGCAGTCTTGAGCTTTTGAAAGCTCAACTCATGCTCATCAGACCACCTGAATGGGGTACCTTTCTGGGTTAACTAGTAAATAGGGCTGCATTGGATAAAAACCCCTCCATGAATCGCCGATAATAACCCGCCAAACCTAGGAAACTTCGAATATCTATAGCTGAAGTAGGTCTTGGACACTTCTGAATTGCCTCAATCTTCTTAGGATCAACTTTAATTCCCTCTGACGATACAACATGCCCCAAAAGGCAACTGAGTCCAGCCAAAACTCATACTTTGAAAACTTGGCATATAACTAACTACCTCTCAGAGTCTGAAGTACAACTCAAAGATTCTATTCATGATCCTTTCGACGACAGGATTAGATCAAGATATCATCAATGAATATGATCACAAAAGCATATAAATCGGGCTTAAATACCTTATTCCTCAGATCCATAAATGCTACTGGGCATTTGTCAACCCAAATAACATCACTAGGAACTCATAGCGCCCATATCGAACCCGAAACGCTATCTTAGGAACATTTGATGCCTTAATCTTCAACTAATGAAAGCCAGATCTCAAGTTAATCTTCGAAAATACTTTGGCACCCTGAAGCTGATCAAATAAGTCATCAATCATCGTTAGCGGATTTTTGTTCTAGATAATGACTTTGTTCGACTATCCATAGCCTATACATATCTTTATTGAACCATCTTTCTTCTTCATGAACAACACGGGTCCACGGCAAGGCGAGACACTAGATCTAATGATTCCCTTATCAAGAAAATCTTGTAACTGCTCCTTTAGTTCCTTCAACTCAGCCAGGGCTATATGGTATGTTGGAATAGAAATAGGTCGAGTGCCCAGAGCAAAGTCAATGCAAAAGTCAATATCTCAGACAGGTGGCATCCCCATCAGATCTGCAAGAAACACCTCCAGAAACTCACGCACAATTGGTACTAAATCCATGGAAGGAACTCTATACTAGAATCGTGAATATAAGCCAAATAAGCTAGACATCCCTTCCCGACCATACACCGAGCCTTCACATAAGAAATAAACATGTTGGTAGAATGGCTAGGAGTCCCTCTCCACTCTAATCGAGGCAACGCCGGCATGGCTAAGGTTACCGTATATGTGTGACAGTCCAATATAGAATGATATAGTGATAACCAATTCATGCCCCAAATAACATCAAAGTCTACAATATCAAAAAGTAGGAGATCTACACTAGTCTCACGACTCCTAATAATAATCACACATGAGCAATAAACATGGTCTACAATAATAGAATCTCCCACAGGCGTGGACACATATACAGGAGCACTCAAAGAATCACGGGGCATAACCAAATATGAAACAAAATAGTATGGCACGTAGGAATAGGTAGAGTCTGGATCAAATAGAACTGAAGCATATCTTCGGCAAAGTGGAACAATACATGTGATAATAGAGTTAGATGACTCTGCATCCGATCTAGATGATAATACATAAAAATGGGGTTGGGCCCCATCACTTTGACCTCCGCCTCTCGGACGACCTCTAGCTGGATGAGGGGGCATTAAACAAACTAGCGCCGAAACCATGACACGAGAAACCTATTTTGGTATGCCTCCCTACGACCTTGGGAAATATTTAGAGAGATGCCTCAGATCTCCACAAATATAACAAGCCCTCAGTTGTTTTGACAACTAACTTTGGAATTAGCCCTGTTGACTCGGGATAAGCACTCTGATAACTCTGGATTGGAGGTGAAATAATAGGAGTTGATGGTGCAGTGTAGGCTAGCTGCTCATGATTATATACATAAGAACCACGACTACCCGAACTATCTCGATGAGGCACCCATGCCTCCAGATGAGGCACCATTGAAACAACCTAAATGATGAGGCCTATTATTAGACACCGACCCCTCTCCTCACCAGGAACTATCTCGATCTGTCTAGCCATCTCTATGTTCATTTGGAAAGAAATATCATATCCGATCTCCTTTGCCATCTGTAGTCTGATACTGAAAGTGAGTTCATCAATGAATATCCTGACTCTCTCCCTCTCAACAGGGAGTAAAATAACAACATGGCGATATAGTACCTTAAATCGGATCTCAAACTAGGTAACGATCATGCTACCCGACTTATGACGCTCAAACTGCCTGCGATACTCCTCTTTTAGAGTGAAAGGAATGATCTTCTCTAGAAATAGCTACGAAAATGGATCCCAGGTAAGTGAAGGTGAACCACCTGGTCTGGTTAACACATAATCTCTACACCATCTCTTGGTCGAACATGTCATCTAGAACACTGCAAAGTCAACCCTACTGGTTTCAACAATACACATGTTGTGCAAAACCTCGTGGCACGGTCCAAGTAATCTTGTGGGTCCTCAAAAGATGTACCACTAAAGGGAATATGGAATAACTTTAGGAACTTGTCCATTCTCATAATCCCTCAGTAGACATAACGAGCCTCTCCCCTGTCTGTGCAACATTAACCGGATGAACTACCCCAACTTGTTGGACTACTGGATTCCGATATAGGGGAGCCAACTTCTTAGGAGTATGATTAGTGGGAGTATATGCTGCATTAACCGGCTGAACCACCCCAACTTGCTGGACTACTGGATTTTGATATAGGGGAGCAAGCTTCTTAGGAGTGTGATTAGTGGGAGTCTGTGCTCCACCCAGCCTGAGAGACAGTTGGTGCCACCAGAAATGCATCGATCTGGGCCATACTCTTCATAAGGCCGACTAAGCGGACTAGAGCATGCTAAAGCACTAGAGTGGCTATAAATCCCTCCCGGACCTGAGATGGTCCAACTGGTACGGTCTAAGTTGACATCTCCTCCCCATGATCAATCTGGGGATCTATTGTGGGTGCTGCTATTCGGGCTTTGGGCTTAGCCTTTCCCCTGCCTCGGCCTCTGCTCGATCTTGGCCTCGGCCTCTGCCCGATCTTGGCCTCGGCCTCTACCCCTGGTAGTAGCTGTAATAGCAGCTCCGACTCTTATCCGGCCGTAGATGTTATGCGTGTTCTCACCATCTACGAGAGAACAAGAATGGAATGATTCATACATAAATGGTAGAATAAAGTAGCGTGATTGGAAAAGAAAGAAGTGAATATTTCTTAACAATCCATAGCCTCTAGAAGATAAGTACAAACGTCTCCATACTGATCTTCTAAGCTCTACTAAACTTGATCATGACTCATTGTGACGACCCCGCTGGTCATCTCGAGAGTTATAGCCCTGTTTCCCTATTTTCTGCTTCTATTATGTTTTACGGCTTCTATATGACTTCCCGGGTTGGTTGTTTTGGGTCCGGAGTAATGTCAGAGTTAATTGAGCCACTTAGTCTCTTTATTGGAATCTTAAGTTAGAAAATTCGAATGGATGTCGAATTATGTGTAAACGACCTCGAATTTGAATTTTGATGGTTCAGTTAGCTCCATTAGATGAGTTTAGACTTAAGAACACGTCATGAGTGTGATTTGGAGGTCCTTAGTAGAGTTAGGCTTGAATTTTCGAAAGTTGGAATTTTAGCGAATTTGACCAGTAGTGAAAATTTTAATATCGGGGTGGGAATTGATTTCCGGCAATTGGAGTAGGTTCGTAATGTTATTTATGACGCGTGTGCAAAATTTGAGGTCATTTGGACGTGGTTTGATAGGTTTCGGTGTCGTTTGTTGAATTTGGAAGTTTAGAAATTCTTTAGGCTTGAATCCGGGTGTAATTCGTATTTTTATGTTGTTTTGGCTGATTCGAGGATCCAAATAAGTTTGCATTGGGTTATAAGAATTTTTGGTATGTTTGGTTGAGGTCCTAGGGGCCTCGAGTTGATTTGGGTGGTTATCGGACTTGGTTCCTAGTTGCTGAAGTTGCTGAAGTTGGATATTGCTAGTGTAATCGCTCCTGCGAGGGGTCTAGCCGCAGATGTGACAGGATGGGTGTAGATGCGGACAAGTCCAAGTTGGGAAGTATGCGCAGGCACGAAAAAAAGGAGCGCATCTGCGAGCTTGCAGATGCGAGGATGGCCCACATATGCAAAAAAAGGGATTACGGACATTTCCGCATAAGCGGACGAAGGGCCGCAGAAGAGACTCCGCAGGTGCAAGGCCTGGAGCGCAGGTGCGAGCCCAATGGTTTAAGTGAGTTCCGCAGGTGCGGAAATAAGGACTCAGGTGCGAAAGGCCTAGGAATAACATATAAATATGGAATTCGAGATTTTTCACCATTTTCACATTTTGGAACCCAGATTTTTGAGGATTTTGAAGTGATTAATAAGGTCACCACCTTGTGTTTATTTGTCTTCGATAATGGTGTTTCCCCACTGATTTTGCACCTAATTGGTGAGATTGTGAAGTTAAATTTTGGGGTTAATGGCTTGAGAATTGGAGAGTAAATTTTGGGAAATTGGATGACCAAATGATATCGGATTTTTATAAATTAGTATGGTTAGACTCGTGAGTGAATTGTCTTTTGTATTTTTTGACTTCTGTCGGATTTCAAGACGTGAGCCCGGGAGGGGGGGGGGGGGGGGGTTGAGCCTATTTTGGATTTTGGTTTAGAATTTCATGTTTTTCTTATGGAATTGATTCCTTTAGCCTATATTAATTATCTCGTACTGCTTGTGGCTGGATTCAGGGCATTTGGAGACTGATTCCAGGGGCAAAGGCATTTCAGAGTCGGATTTTGGTTTAGAATTTCATGTTTTTCTTACGGAATTGATTCCTTTAGCTTATATTAAGTATCTCGTATTGCTTGTGGCTGGATTCAGGGCATTTAGAGACTGATTCTAGGGGAAAAGGTATTTCAAAGTAGGATTTTGCGCAGTTTGAGGTTAGCAACAGTCTAAAATCGGGTCCTAGGGGTATGAAACCCAGGAATTTGGTATGATGTTATTATTTTGAGGTGACTCACATGCTAGGTGACAGGTGTGTGGGCGTGCATCGTCGGGGATTGTGTCTTGGTCCATCCCGTGAGACTGTATAGTCTAATAGCCTATTGTTGACTACGTGTTTCCTTTTTCTTCTTGAAATTTGACTGTCATTCATGTTACAAACCATGATTTGGCCATATGATATCACTGTTGGGACCTGCAACAGTCGTGTACTTGTTGAATTGACTGCTAATTGTTGTCTTGTACTCAGTCACAGTCTTACTTGTGTGTCATGTCTCTGTTTCCTCTTATTTGTTGTTAATACTTGTTATTATCTCTATTTTGGCTGAATTGTATGATTTATGTAAGCCCGAGAGGCTATAGAGGTTATTGATTAAGATAGGGCGTGAGTGCCGAGTTGTGATCTATGTGAGAGTATATGGATCAGGTTGCATGCCGTAACGAGCCTGAGGGCTGAATATATATAGATCGGGTTGCACGCCGCAACGAGCCTTATGAATATTGATGGATTGTGGATCGGGTTACACGCCACAATGATATTGGAATGGGCGGCACACTGCAACGATATAACGCTTGAGCTGAAGGAGCCTCTCTGAAGTCTGTACACCCCAGTGAGGGTAAATACCTATTGAGAGTGTGCATTGTGGGCTGAGAGCCGAGTTAGTAAACAGGGGATCGGGGCTATTACTCTCAAAATTACCGTTCAGGTCGTTACATCCTCCCCTTGTTAAAACTATCATTCGTCCTCGAACGAGTATAGAGACATACCTAAAGTGGTGAAAAGATGAGGATAACGACTGCGCATATCATGCTTAGTCTCCCAAGTCGCCTCCTCGACCGACTAACCCCTCTACTGAACCATCAGGGAAGCAATATTCTTTGACCTCAACTTTCAAACCTGCCTGTCCAAAATAGCCACTGGCTCCTCAACATAAGATAGATACTCATCCAACTGGACTGAGCTGAAATCCAACACATGAGACGGATCACTGTGATACTTCCGGAGCGTAGAAACATGTAATTTGAATGAACTTCTACAAGACCGGGAGGCAAGGAAAGCTCGTAAGCAACCTCCCCAACACATCGCAACACCTCAAAGGGACCAATGAACCTTGGGCTCAGCTTTCCCTTCTTCCCAAACGTCATTACGCCCTTTATAGGCGAAACCCAGAGCTAGACCCGCTCTACGATCATGAATGCAACATCGCGAACCTTCCGATCCACATAACTCTTCTGTATGGACTGGGCTGTGCGGAGTCGATCCTAAATCACCTTCATCTTGCCCAGGGCATCTTGAACCAAGTCTGTACCCAATAATATAGCCTCGACCGAATCGAACCAACCCACTGGATACCGACACCGCCTACCATACAGAGTCTCATACGGTGCCATCTGGATGATCGTCTGATAAATGTTGTTTTAGGCAAAATCCGCACGTGGCAAGAACTGATCCCACGAACCTCCAAACTCCATCACACATGAACATAGCATATCCTTTAATATCTGAATAATGCGCTCAGACTGTCAGTCCGTCTGAGGGTGAAATGATGTGCTCCGCTCCACCCCAGTAACCAACTTATGTTGTACGGCCCTCCAGAACTGTGATATAAACTGCATACCTCTGTTAGAGATGATAGATACCAGTACGCCATGAAGCCTGGCGATCTCGCATATAGAAATTTGAGCCAGCTACTCGGAAGAATAGGTAGTCATCACATGAATGAAATAAGGTGACTTGTCAGCTTATCCACAATCACCCAAACTGCATCAAACCTCTGCTGAGTCCGTGAGAGTCGAACAACGAAATCCACAGTGATCCGATTCCATTTCCACTCCGGAATCTCTAACTTCTGAAGCAACCCACCCGGCCGTTGATGCTCATACTTAACCTGCTAGCAATTTAGACACCGACCCACATACTCCACTATGTCCTTCTTCATCCTCCTCCGCCACTAATGCTGCCTCATGTCCTGATACATCTTCGCGGCACCCGGATGAATGGAGTACCACGAACTGTGAGCATCCTGGAGAATCAACTCACACAAACAATCTACATTGGGCACACATAGCCTACCATGCATCCTCAATGCACCATAATCCAATAGTAACCTCCTTTCTATCACCGTGCTGGACCGTGTCTTTAAGGACAAGCAGATGGGGGTCATCATAGCGACTCTACCTTATACGATCATAAACAGAAGACCGAGAGATCATACAAGCCAATACTCTACTCGGCTCAGAAATATCCAATCTCACAAACTGGCTGGCTAAGTCCTGAACATCCAATGCCAATGGCCTCTCTATTGCTGGTAGATATGCTATACTCCCCAATCTCTCTGCCCGGCGACTCAAAGCATCGGCCACCACATTAGCCTTCCCCGGGTGGTACAAAATGGTGATATCGTAGTCCTTAAGCAGCTTCAACCACCTCCACTGCTGCAAGTTAATAGCCTTTTGCTTGAATATATGCTGCAAACTCTGATGATCGGTGTAAGTCTCATAGGGGACACCGTACAAATAGCGTCTCCAAATCTTCAAGGCATGAACAATTGCTACTAACTCAAGGTTGTGGACAAGATAGTTCTTCTCATGCACCTTCAGTTTTCTGGACGCGTAGTCAATCACCCTACCGTCTGATGAGTGGTGATTTTACCACTCATTTTAGCCTTTTCTCATTAGATTTTGTATTGTTAA